>SNQJ01S0107927.1:39152-55652 GCA_010110895.2 Picea sitchensis | reverse complement strand
AGAAATTACTAAGTGGACAAATGGTTGGAAGTGGGTTAGCCCTAAAATAAGGAAAGTGGTTTAATAGATTTTAGAAGGTAAGTAATAAAGTGAAGTGATGAGTGTACTATAAGTCAAAGTGGATAAAAAAATAAATTATTTAAATAATAAATTTAATGGAGAAATTACTAAATGGGAAAGTGGTTAGAAGTGGGTTAGCCCTAAAATAAGGAAAGTGGTTTAAGATGGTTAGAAGGTAACCCCTTGAGGAAGCTACATAAAAGCATAAATAAGAGGCAAGGGTCTCTCATTTTAATCACACTTGAGCATATTGAATATATACAAGTGACTGAGGTAACCAAAGGATATCTAAGTCGAATTTCAAAGGAAAGGTGAAGTAAAGAAGGCCGAAATTCAAGGGAGGATAAATTATTTTGATGATGCTTTCTAAGGTATGTTATTTACTGTCATCTCACCATTTTTGCAATAAAGTTTTTTCTAGAATGAATCAGACCGTGAAATTGGGAGGTCGTTGAAAAAACATATCCAAGTATATGTGATAAAAGTTTCATCTTGTGGGTCGTTGTATTTTTGGAGTTACACTCCGTGGAAAATAGGGTTTATGGATAGTCTTGAAACTACTCTAAAACAAGTGTTTCGGGTAAAAATGTCATAACTTATTCATAACAGATACAAATTCAGTAAGACCAAATGTATTGGTTAGAGTATAGTTTGTATTATGTTTTGTACAATTTTCATATCTGTACATAAAATATTCCTTGCGGGGCATGCTCTACAAGTTCACTCTCTAGAATAAGCCAGAATTCAACAACGTATGCCATTTTTGCTATAACTCCTTTTCTGAGAGGATCCAAGTAGTGAAATCTGGAGGAATTGCATAAAATACACTGAAGAACATTGTGTACCATTTTCAGATCATTATTAATTATAGGTACATATTTATGATTATTGCAACTTAGGGTTGTTGACTAATTCAAAATTAGTCATGTGAGACTAAAGTAAAGTTTGATAAAATGCTAGTCTCTTTTTTTAAGGTTAAGGAAGGTTTGCAGGTATGTGATCATATACACCAGGTCTATTACAGAGTTACAAATCAGATTTGGATGATGAAATTGATGAGGGCTTTTGGTTGAGGTATGTTATAGATAGAGGTTGTATAACAGTGAGGTTGTGGCACATGGTTTGATGTAATGGTTTATGGTATTTGGTTATGGATAGTGTGATGTATTGCTGGAGAAATTTTGATGGTTATATCGGTATATGGTTGAGGTACATGTTGGGTACATGGTTGAGACAAGTAGTTGATGAGTTGGAACACACATGAGGTGTATAGTTGATGATGTTGGTACATCTTGATGAGTCATAGTTTATGTGTATTTGATGCATGATTGGTACATATTTGGTGCATGGTTGATGCACTTGTTTATGGTACAGGCTGATTACAGGTTGGTGCATGGTTGATGCACTTGTTTATGGTACAGGTTGATTACAGGTTGATTAGTACAGGTTTACAATAGTATATCTCATAGTTATAGTGTGACAGTGGTTCCATTATTCTACTTATATTTCAGGGTGGTTGGACGGGGCAAGGACAAGTGGTTGTAGCCAACTTCCGGTTGTAGCCAAAGAACATAGGGGGTTGTAGCCTCCTTCTGGTTGTAGCCATAGAATTGGGGAGTTGGAGCTTCCCTCAGGTTTTAGCCTATGAAAGTAGGGGGTTGGAGCCTCCTTCCAGTTGTAGATGGAAAAAAAAGGAATTTGGTGCTTCCAATGAATGTAATTCTTAAAGACATATGAGAAAAAACATTCTGTGGTTTTCTCCCACTTTGGGTTTCCATGTAAAAACACTGGTGTACTGTGTATGTGTATGATTGCTCATTTGTTCATTGTTTATTTACTTTGAAACTATTGTATGATAATGCTACATTGATATAACACTTGCATTTTATGGTTAAAAAGGATTACATTTCTCTATTATTGATTCAACCCCCCCTCTCAGTAATCCAACAATTGGTATCAGAGCCGGTTCCTTCAAGAATCAGTTTAACCATTGAAAGGTAGATCATGGAGAGAAACAACATGTATAAACATGGAATACCATAGTTTGATGGACATAAGTATGCATTCTGGAGCAGAAGGATGAAAACATATATACATGCAAAGGTATTTGAAATTTGGCAATCTGTAGTAGATGGATACAAAGAACCAACAGTTCCGCCAACAAGTGAAAGAGCAACAAAACTTGGTCAAAATAATTCCAAAGCCACAAATGCACTTCTGAATGGTCTTGGTGAATTGGTATACACCAAAGTTATGCATTGTAAATCCACTAATTCAAAATATTTATGAAGGAGATTCAAAAGTCAAAGCATCAAAGCTTCAAACACACAGAGGTCAGTTCGAGCAACTAAAGATGAAGGAAGATGAGAATATTGCAGCTTACTTCTTACTAGTCAATGAAATAGTAAATGAAATAATATGATTGAGAAAAATAATTAAAGAATCTGTAATTGTTCAAAAGGTACTAAGATCTCTTCCTATGAGATTTGATCCTAATATTTCAGCACTAGAAGAAAGAGTAGATCTAGACTCAATAAGCATGGACAAACTATATGTAATATTCACAGCATATGAAATGAGAATTGAACATGAAAATCCATATATAAAAGAAGCATCTTTCAAAGCATCAAAAAGGTCAAAGCAAAAGGGAAAGAAAAAATAAAAAGAACATAGCAGGAACAATGACATCTCGGAAGATGATGAAGAAATGGCCAACTTTGTCAGGAGATTGAACAAGGGAACCAATGACAGATATAAAGGTAAGTATCCATTGATTTGTTTTAATTGTGATGCCATTGGTCATTTTTATAACAAATGTCCTCATAATAAAAATAAGGGAAATGATGAAGATTACTCAAATAGCAAACAAACATATAAAGGCAAAAGAACCATAAAGAAAGTTTTCAAGAAAAATTTATGCACCAAAAAAGACATCTCCTCATCAGATGAAGATGAAGTTAGAGACAGTGAGACATAAAGAGTTCTATTCATGGCATTATAAGACTCTGATAAAGAAATTTTGATGGTTATATTGGTATATGGTTAAGGTACATGTTGGGTACATGGTTGAGACAAGTAGTTGATGAGTTGGCACACACATGTGGTGTACAGTTGATGATGTTGGTACATCTTGATGAGTCATAGTTTATGTGTATTTGATGCATGATTGGTACATATTTGGTGCATGATTGATGCAATTTTTGATGGTACAGGTTGAGGTATAGGTCGGTGCATGGTTGATGCACTTGTTTATGGTAGAGGCTGATTACAGGTTGAGGTACAGGTTGGTGCATTTTTTATGCACTTGTTTATGGTACATGCCGATTATAGGTTGTTTGGTACAGGTTGGTGCATGGTTGATGCACTTGTTTATGGTATAGGTTGATTACAGGTTGATTGGTACAAGTTTACAACAGTATATCTCACAGTTATAGTATGACATTGGTTCCATCATTCTACTTATATTTCAGGGTGGTTGGACAGGGCAAGGACAAGTGGTTGTAGCCACCTTCCAGTTGTATCCGGAGAACACAAGGGGTTGTAGCCTCCTTCTAGTTGTAGCCAGAGAATTGGGGAGTTGTATCTTCCCTCAGGTTGTATCCTGAGAAACTAGGGGGTTGGAGCCTCCTTCCAGTTGCAACTGGAAAACAAAGGAAGTTGTTGCTTCCAATGAATGTAATTGTTAAAGACATATAAGAAAAATCATTTTGTGGTTTTCTTCTGCTTTGTGTTTCCACGTAAAAGCACCGGTGTACTATGTATGTGTATGATTTCTCATTTGTTCATTGTTTATTTACTCTGCAACTATTGGATGATAATGTTACATTGATATAACACTTGCATTTTGTGGTTAAAAAGGATTACATTTCTCTATTACTGATTCACCCTCCCTCTCAGTAATCCAACAAGGTTAACAGGTGGAGGAGGGGGAGGTAAAGAAAAATTTGGCCAGCCACGATGGTGGGAGACTGTTGGGTGAACAATCTCCTAACATTTGTCATTCTTGGGAACTTCAGGTTGAAAAGAAACATGAGGTGGCACAAGGATACCAGGGACATGTTGGGGCTGGAAAGGAGGCCTCTCTGGCCTAGGGTGGACTATCCCTTGTACAATCCAATTGAAAAATCCAGCTTGAAAGAGATGGTTTAATTATTGAGGACCGACATCAAAATGTATTAAGAATCTGGGCCTTCTAGGCCCTCTATTCTAGTTTCCTTTGCCCCTATTATTTCGGCCATGAATTCCTCTACTGAAGAAGCTCATCCTGTATGCAAAAATTATTAGCAACTAGATCTTAAATAAACCATACATGACATTCTCTTAATATGAAACAAAGTTTGGCTCAACAATCACATCAGACCCATGCAATCCAATCCATAAATTTATTTAATAATTGTCAAATGAGTAGGGGGTGAAATAGGGTTCAAGGATATCTGAGGGGATTGTATTGAGAGAAAAAGTGATATCATGATCGGGAGTAAGAACATGATTACTGCTCGAAAATTCATTAAACAACTGCTTGCGCAACAATACCAAAACATATCAGCTGTCATTTATCTCTGTGTTTTTTTTTGTCGCTGTCATACACAGTTTTAATTTAATTTTAGTGAAAAGGGCATGCAAAATGAATTTGGGATCGTGAGGGGATTTGTAATGAGTGAAAAAGTGAGAAAATGAGAAGGAATTAGATGGATACTGTTCATAAAATAAATTAAATCAATCAACTATCATAACTCTGTTTCAAATTTAATACAAAAAGCATCCACTTCCAAGAACAAAACATTCACTGTTTCTCAATTTCATACAAACTGCTTGATGTCTCAATAACAATTTAATTTCCCAGAAATATTCAATTTATAACAGTTTTTGTATTATAACTTATGCAACATTTCCAATTCAATAGTACTGTATGTGTTAACGCTGGTCTCTTTCCTTTAAAAAAAAAAATCATACTATGCATAATGGTTCCATTATCTATATCCAACATTTATCCTTGGTAATAAATAATAGACCCAAGATAACAATCAACAATCATTGTTCTTTAACAAAAATGAGGACCGATTTATTTAGCCAGAGGTTCCTTTTAAATCATGGACAGGCTTAAAAGCATCCACGAGGAACCAATCATATACACAGGTCTGTTTCATATAATTGACATACTCTTGAATCGACAACAACAATCAACCCCAAAACATAACCCCGAGCTTGATCTCTATGTGAATTAAAATGTATAGACATATTTTAAAACAAATGATAGTCTGCATGATGATTCCCATAAGACGTATGAAGACAACAAAACCAAATGAAACACATGGATATTTGTTAAACTTTGATAGAACCATGATCGGGATTGGTGAACAATCATTCACACAGGCTTCTTATTATCTTTAAATGAAATCACAGTATGTTAGGATTAAACACAGTAAAATAGACCATAATTGAATAGAAGGGAAACTCTTGAGCGGTAGGAACCATATATTTTATTTCTTCTCTGTTCAAACGAATTCATCACAGAAAAAAACAACCAGATATTCGACCAAGAGGATGGATCATGTGCCTTAAAAAATTTCCACAATTCATTAAACTGATAACCCAAAACTTGACAAACCCCAGAGGGTGACTAAGGAAGGTAGAGGCAAGTCAGAGTCCAAGTCGGGATCTTTAAAAATTAAATGCGGAGAGGCAACGAAAGCCTTCTTGTATTTAAAAAAAACCCAGAGAGATAATGGTCTTTCATATCCTCATATCCATTTACCATCGATTAACAACCACAAGCCACAATATAATTTTGAAAAACAAAAAGCAGTGAGCCATGCTTCTTTAAAAAAAAAAAACACACAGTACTTCGACTTATAACTCCAAGCTACTGGCATAATCATAAGTGAATTCCCGAGTGGAGGATGACCTAACCAATCTAGACACACAAAGATGTCACCGACACTTTTTTGCAGAGAGGGTTAATTTAAACAATGATGGGTACACGAAAACACAGAGATATAATGCTTCTTTCCATCACCCATGAATTCGGTAACTATCGAAAACAATTGACAGTGAGGCATCATAACAATCGTCTTTATAGCAGGGTTGAGAGGAGTGGGTGTGAAACTCTTCGCAACTCGTATCCATTCAATACATACACATGCTTGTATTAAACATTTAGGGCCAACCAAGATGGGGCTTGTGGAAAGATTCTAGTGAAATGACAGTAAAGAACATGCCATCAACAACATCTCCGGGCTTAGACAAACAAAACACACCACTGCAGATTGACACATTGCAACTTAGATAAATATTACAACAACGACCGACAAGGAAACGAGTTGACAACCACTGAAATACAAACTTGTGGTTAAAACCCTTCAACCATAAAACATAGAGCTCATTGCACGACTGTCACCATTATTTCAAAGAGAACCATCATAAAAAACCAAGATGACCAACAAATAACCAATGTGCACCCATTACTTCACTTGCAAATTCCAATATTTCGCAGTAATCACAAAGAACACAGAACACAATATTTACACACAGTAAAAAACTCAAGAAAACACAGAACCCATGCATTTCTGAGCCACCATTTGATTCATAATATAGAGAGTCCACCATGGATGGAAAGCTAAGAACCATACCTGTGAGAAAACCACTTCAAGGACGAACTGATTGAGTTTTCCCCTTCCAATCCTGAAAACGTGGAACTTTCACAACCAACAGAGCAACAATGCAACAATGCTAGGGTGATGGGCACCAGGAACGTTTGGAGTGATGTGCTATAAATCCATGTCACTTCCTTACCTAGCCTTATTCAATTCCATGTACGAGCCATCCCACTAACATAACGTCCACCATTAACATCAAACCATATCCAATGCTTAATTCAATGCAATATCCATTGGAAATATCTGATACCATATCAATTGCATAGTGCACCACCCGAGATATATCATATCTATACGTTAACCTCTTGCCATAAATCCATATGATAATCACATATCAATGTTACTATGTGTACCTCCATTCAAGTCTTTAATAAAAATTGCATAATCCTTAACCCAAAACACATCGCATAATAGCTAGGTTAACCATTTCACAAAGGTTTATTTCCATAGTTTTAGAACTTTTCCATAGTTTTTTTTTCTTTGTTTTGATCAAGCTCCCATTTATAATCATTTGCATAATCATATATGGATAAGTAATCAATGTATGAATTAGTAATCAAGGTTATAACATACATAACAAATCACCTATAACCAACATGATCTTCATACCCATGGAACTGTTATGTATCGCAAGTAAATACCAGCAACATTTAACAATAATGCATCAACCACCCATTTATCACATCAAATGGAACCGAGATTGGATCATCAATTGTATAGGACTGTGTAGGCAACATCATAACAGAAGAAACATATAAATGTAACATCTCTATCCTTGTGTCTCTAGTCTACAAGGGGGTCCCACCTACTAGTATTATATTATTATCATAATTAAATAATAGTGCTTTAGCAATCCTTTGCTGGAGGAATTCATTGTTGCGATTTTAATCGTCAACAAAATGGAAACTCCATAGGGAAATTTGTTTCTAACATATTAGAGCTCATAATGTCTAGTTTTGCAGACTAGTAACATCCGATCAACAAGATATACATCAGAATGATTATGTAACAGGGGGAAGTGAGCGGATTTAAGGAAAAAATGACTGGTAATTTGGGAATAACTCATGGAAAGTATTAAGTAAGAGGGGGTTTATCCCTGTAAGCATAATCATTTGATTAATCATAGTGAATTTTTCTTGACTTCAAGGAGATTTTTTTTTTATATGCTCTTAATATTGAAGAGGATGGAAGAAAAGGAAAGTAGAAGAGGGATAAAACCAACTATCTTATAAAACAACAGTTGAAGAAGATAAAAATTTCAATGATGCTTCAAGGAGAAAATCATGATAGTTGTATAACCTGATTGTTATTGATTAACAATAGTTTGCAAAATAACGTCGTTGTGGAAAAAATGATCCAACATTTTATTTTGACAAGAAATGAAGTCAAAAGAAACAAAATAGCAAAAAAAATGGCATAGCAGAAATGAAACAACATAATTGAAATAAGCAGAAATGCAATAACAGAGATATAAAATCAAAGCAAATAAAACAAACTATAATACATTAAACATTAAAAATTTTAAGTTGGTTCCACATAGTGTTTTAAGTGGGAACTATTAGTGCTGTAGGAAAACAATCACTCTTGTAAGTCCTTTAGGATGTAAGAATTTGCACCCAGGACAAAAGAGATCCTAAAAGGAACCAACCACAATTTTTGGAACTTTTAATTCCTTCCTCTATGAGCATGAGATGAATCCCACAACAATACCTTCTCATTAACTTTAAATTTGACAGCCTTGAAACTTTTGTTGAAATATCTTTTAATAGTCTATTGTGTTCTTTTTATATTATCCAAGGCAAAAGTCCTTTGCTCCTCTGAAGCCAAAAGTGCATTCATTCTTTGAGAAACATTAGAATAATTTAATTCTTCAACCTGTAGCATTAACCTTAGAGAGGAAAGTTCCATCTCATTAGGAAGAATGGCTTCTTGACCATAAACAAGATGGAAATGAGTGCAACCAATGCTCACCTTGGTGGTAGTGCGATCTTCCCAAAGGGCGCAAGTGAGGAGAGTGTGCCATTGACGAGGCTTATATTCAATGAGCATCTTGATAATTCCTACCAGATTCTTGTTGGTAGACTCGGCCTGCCCATTAATTTGGGGATAATAAGATGATGAGGTAAAATGTTTAACCCCCAATTTAGCTAAAAATTGGGTCAACTTAGCAGAAGTAAAGGCGGGACCATTGTCAGTAATAATTTCCAAAGGAAGACCAAATCTGGAAAAAATATTAGTTTCGAGAAAAGAAATCACCTGCTCATCCTGCGAATGTTTAAGTGGGACAACTTTAGTCCATTTCGTAAAATAGTCTGTAGTTGTCAAGACAAAAAAATTCCCTGCTGAAGATGGAGGATTAATAGGACCAATAAAGTCCAAACCCCATTTTGAAAAAGGAAATTTAGGGAGGACAAGTTGCAAAGGAATAGCAGAAAGATGTTCTTTCCTAGCAAATTTCTGGCACTTGTCACAAGATCTTGAAAAAATATAAGAATCACGAAAGATTGAAGGCCAATAGTACCCTTTCCTGATCATCTTAAAATAAATGGTTTTAACAGAAAAGTGACCTCCTACATGAATTACAAAATTCGAAGAACCATGAGTCTCTTGCAACAATTTTTGTGCTTCCTTATTGTTCAAACAACAGAGTAACAAACCATCAGAATATCTTCTAAACAAGAAGTCTCCTATGATGACATATATAGCAGATTCAAGGTAGAGCCTTCTTCTTTGATGAGTGTCTAGGTTATCTAGACATCTTTGATTTTGCAAGTAATAAACCAGATCTTTCTACCAAGGATGTTCAGACACAAGAAGGATTTGATTGCCAATTTAAAAAAGTGTTGATAGAGAGCTATCTTGTTCATCAACTTCTTCACTCATTTCAGCATGTTGAGCTAAGTGAAGGTCTAAGTCACGTCCCTTGATAGTTTTAGAAGTCATGATGGTTATATCATGCTCTTGAATCTTGGCAAGCCAATGACCAATCTTTCCTGAAAGACAAGTCCGTGAGAGAAAAAACTTGACAGCAGGTAAAGGGACTTTTACCAGCGTATTCTTACCTAAGATAAAGTGTCTAAATTTTTCAACAGCTTTAACAAGAGAGAAAGCATGCTTTTCAATAAAATAATATTTAAACTCATCATCTGACAAGATTTGACTCATGTAAGCCACTGGTTTTTCATTACCTTGGTCATCACATTGTAGGAGGATAGCATAAACTGCTTCCTTTGTGGCATTAGTATATATCATAAATTATTTCTCAAAATCCAGCTTCGCCAAAACCGGTGCAGAATAGATTGCCTTCTTGATCCCTACAAAAGAATTTTAGACATCATCTTTCCAATAGAAGGAACGATCTTGCTTAAGAAGATTGTGAATTGGCTTGACCATTATAGTATATTCAGGAACAAACCTACGAACAAAGTTAATAACACCCATAAAGGCTTGAACCTACTTCTTGGAAGTAGGAGCAAGAAGACTTAGGATAGCAATGATCCTTTCGGTATCTATGCTTATTCCTGAATCAAAGACAATGTGCCCAAGAATCTTTCCCTTGGTAACGGCGAAAATAGACTTAGAAGGATTTAAATAAATGCCAAATTTCCTACACCGCATGAGAATCTTTCTAATATGAACGAAATGATCTGATCGGTTTTTAGAATACATAGTTAAGTCACCAAGATAAATATGAATAATTTTACCGATCAAATCGTCAAAAGCTATTTCTATAGCTCTTTGAAAATTGGCAACTGCATTAGATAAGCCAAATGGCATACGTTCATAAGCGAAAGTTCCCCAACGAGTAATAAAATTGGTTTTATATCTATCAGTCCTTTTCACCTTGATTTGATTTTAATCAAAAAAACCGTCAAGTAAGGACATCATCTGTGACCCTGCAACTTGTTGCAAAATCATTTCCATATTAGGGAGAGGAAAATGGTCTTTAACACTGGCCCTATTCAATGTGCAAAAATCAACGCATAATCTGATCTGACCTATTTCTTTTCGAACGAGAACCAAATAAGAAACCCACTCAGAATAATTAACAGGGAAAATTATCCCATCCTTCAAGAGTTTTTCCAACTCCTTTCGAATAGTTTCTTCCAGTGCATGGTTAATGAGTATTTGTTTTTGCCTAACTAGTTTTATGCCTTCCTTGATAAGAATGAAATGTTGTATAATAGTAGGATCAAAACCACAAAGATCCTCATAATACCAAGCATTAGCCTTGATTCCCTGAGTTAACTCCTCACTTTTATTTGTTCAGTCAGTTAATTGAAGACTAGTTGACTAGTTAACTCAACTAGGTGGCAGTTCACTACCGTAACTGCCTGAGAGACCAGACTAGGTGGAATTTTACTCCAGTAACTGCTGGTGTGTGTTCAGATCACTCTAGACCACCACTATGGCTCATTAGTTACTCATGTATCCTATATATATTGTAAATTATTCACTCATTGTGTGTTGAATACGGTTAATGAGAATTCTTCTATTCTTTCTCTCTCGCTTCTTCTTTCTCAATTTCTCTCTGCAAATGTGTGTGGTATTTTCTATCTAAATCTATTATGTGCAGGTTCAACACATTTACAGAGTCCTAGGGATGATTTTAGGGGCTAAATTTCTCTCGTGGGCTAATTTTCCATGTTTTTTTCCCAAAAAATGATTCGCTATTCTAAAATTGATTCGCCCAAATTCTATAGGATGAAATTATTTTACCTTAAATATGGCCAAAATTTTATACAAGCTATATAAAATCCTTAGAAATTTGAATATTTTTACAAAAATATCGCCAACATTTTATAGTTGGCATATGAATGATCACTAAGATTCGCCAAGGTTTCTACATTTTAAAATAAATTTTCATCCTTAAAATCATCCCTAAGTTTAACTAATATGTATTGGTTAGTGTGTGTCATGCAGGGCCACAAAATGAGGAAGCTCAATAACATTATTTCTGATCTAAGTGTAGAAAAGCGTAAAAGCTTGATGGAAAAGTTGCAGAGGGATGAATCATGTGAATGAAAAAATACGATTCAATATGATTTTTATTTATTTTTCATTAATAATATACTTAGGAATATTAGAGGACATGTTTCAAACAATCTATTAATTCACATATGTTTAATGTTCTACATGCACCAACAATGAGGGAACAAAATGTCATAAAATTAATTAATATAGAATATGTAAATGATGATGAAATGGTCCTTAGCTCATCTAGAGTGGTGTTGGAGNGGGGGGGGGGGAACTTTTACAGAACTATGAGGGATATAGTGGAACAAATGTATACACGTACTTTCCACTTACAATATAGAAATAAATCTAATGATTCCAAGAACCAGTTTATATTTAAACTACATGCAGCATTTCTAGAGCAATGGTCAATGAGACCTGTCAGACTTGCAATAGTAAAAACATACACAAACAAAAAATAATCATTCAAAAAGTAATATTCCTAAAAACACCTTTATTTATTAATATATCAATTTTGTGATATTTAGTTTTCATATATCAATATAAAACAATTGTATTGTCATGCTATTTTTTTAGGAAAATTATGAAAAGCCCAGAGGACCAACGAGATGATATCCGAAATATGCCAGTAGGACTGTCCAAAAAAGTGTACAAGGATATGGTCAAAGAATTGGACATAATTGCATCAGAGGAGGAGCTATCTCAATAAAAATGTGCTTCAAATGTATGTAATCATTGAATTTTTCTATAAGATACAAATAATTAATTATACATTAAATATTATCTTACAGAAAAGAAAAGAAAAGAAAATGGAACTTATTCTGCACATAAAACTGGATGACAAGGAAGAAAAGGGTTGATAGCAAAGTTTGTGAGTAATTGTTATTTCCTCATAACAACTTAAGATTTTTTTTTGATATATTTTAAGTTGTTTTACAACAACCATTCTTGAATGTCTTCAAACATGTGATAACATACAAAGAAGAGCCATCAGAAAAATTGATTGACATTGGATTAATTAAGGGTTGTGAGTATATGTTGGCATATCAAAAATTAATTGTTGAATTTGTAAGTATAATCTATGTTGTTTTACTTGCATCATTTTATAATTAATGAAACAAAAATAATACTTATATTAAAACTATGATTTATCATGGGGTATAAAACTTGCAGGAAACAAAGTATGGAACTGGGCCAACAGAAGAATTGTTGAAACAAGGCATGAGATTTGATTTTGAACATATGTGTATGATTCATGAATCACTTCTTGCTTTGGAGGTACGTCGCTTTTCAATTTACATTCAGTATATTATTTATTTCAATTTTTATTATTTTCACCAATGTAGATAGACTCATTACAATTTATTTTTATGTTTGTAGATGGAACTCCAGGAAGAACAAAACAATCGAGACAATCAACCAAACATTTAGCAAAATAACCCAAGGCATGGAAGTAGCTCGAGCACTAACAACAGTTCTAGTGAAGAATGATGACCAATATATTTGGATATCAATGCAAGATGCAATTGTATTTTTTTGAAATAATTTTCTATGAAAATCAAACATTTTTGTTTAATGTAATGGACATAGTGTCCCAATTGAAAGACAAGGGATTATCGATAAGTGTCCCATTTTGTATGACAAAGACCCTCTTATTCATATAACAAAATATGTTTTAATTTATTTTATTGTGTTGTCCAATGTCACTGTGAAATGTTACATCGTTGTTTAAATATATGGATGACTAAATATTATAATGAAGAGATGCAAAATCTGATGATATAACAAATTAATCCAAACATCATATCCAAATTCACTAATGAAAATATAAGATATATCTAAAATTTTTGATAAATAATGGAATTAAAAAATAACAATAATTGCACTATCACAGGTTGATGTTTCTCGGTGTACTTTAATTATTAATCTCGTCGATGCGTTTAATATTAAAACTCACTGGTGCGTTTCATATGAAATTCACACTGGTGCTTTTATGTAATCAATTAGCACTGGTTTCAATATTAATTTAATACCACAAAATTGTATTAAAAATTTGGCCATCAGTGCGTTAATCTTATACGAAGCACCGGTGCGTATGTGTTATTGATACGCATCGGCGCTATTGTATTATTGATAAGCACCGAGATTGTTTGTTACTGAAAAGCACCGATGCTTTTGATTTTTAGTGCACTGGGGTGTTTTTCCCTGTAATGCACTGGTGCATATTATTTTATACAACATCGGTGCCTTCTTATTAATAATGCACATGTGCGTTCTATGTAGAAATCCCTTGAGCTTAATTAGTTTTAACTCTCCCAGTGCATTTTGATGTTAAAGCCCCGGTGCTTATAAGAAAAACGCCCCAATGCTTAAATATTTTACTATCCTGATGCTTTCATATTTTATTGTCCGATGCTTGAAGTTAAGTGGATATCACCAATGTTGTAGGTGTATGTACACACCGGTGCTTGTGCCTTTTACAAATGCATCGATTTGTAAACATCCGCTAACACCTCCGATTGCCCAATTTTTTTTAGTTATAATCAACTTTCGTTAAAGTATCCGCAAAAACATCCGCTATCAATAACATATGTTGTAGCAGAGGTTTTTTTGACAATTTTTGTCAATTTTGTAACACTAGAAACCTCCGCTAAAATTGATTTTCCTTGTAGTGCATTGTTGTCCTTAAAAACTCTATAATTTGAATCCTCCTGAAATAGTTACACAATGATATATTTAGTTCATGTAATACACTATGACACTAATAAGACAATATTATCTATCCAGTAAATAAATAAATAAGCCAATAAATAATCAAAACTTCAATTGTTTATAGAAAATAAAAACCTGTACTACAACCATCTTATTCAAAGTTGTGATTTTTATCCAACTTTTGCAGCAAGACAATAACCTACAAAAATATTCATGTATTTATCTTAGGAAATGTTAGGCAAAATAATAAAATTCTACAATAAGAATGTTTTTCATGCAGAATGACACCCCATGTAGAATTAGTAGGTATTAATCTATATAACTTACTTGCAATAAGTTAAAACTTCATAGCTTTCTAATTGAATCTCTTCCTCCCCAAAATAAAAATAAAAAAAAATACAAAATATTTCTACAACTTGCAATAAACTCGAATTGATATAAACTAAACAACAAAGTAAAGCAATCAAAATATGTTTGATTTGCAAATATTCATAAATATACTTATATTTCTTGAATTTATTATTTTTGTTTAAATCTCCCATGGAAACTTAGCAATATAACCTGTGTATTTTCTAAACAAGGTAAGGATGGACAGATTTAACAAATTTATCAACAATGTTGAATTTGTAACAGATGGCTTGGAGGATGCATTAATATTGAAATCTAATTAAACATAATTAGCTTGAATATAATTAGTATGGATTAGGGAAGCCACAACCTAGGAGAGGCTCCGCCTGCAAGGAGAGAGCAGTCGCAGACTAGTAGAGCTCAGTTTGGTAGTTTGAGGCAACAAAAGGTCCTTGAGTCTCGACCTTCAAGGAGGAGGAGCAACCAGAATTTTGTGGATAGTTATAGGTCTGTTGGATAGTTTTTTGAGGGTTGGAACAGGTATGTTACAATCAACAATTTTGAGGGCTGAACAACTAGCCACAGGTGTCTGTGAGGCCATGACTTGTTTTGAGTATAGGATAAAGGGCCAAAGGCCTAAGGAGGAGTTCTAGCCCTGTTTTTGGTGGAAAAAAGCTAGGTTGCAACCTAAAGGAGTTAGGTCGCAGGTTCCTATGGATTGGTGCAAGTAAGCACAGGGGAATAGAAGGGTTTGGAAGGGATGATTAGTGCCCTAACCTATGGAAACGAAAATGCTCATCCTACAGCTGGAAATGCAAATGAAAAACCTAAAAAAAAGAGACCTGGAAATGATATTTTATGAAAATACATGAAGGTTGAAAATGCAATTTGAGAGTGTGGATGAAATAGCAATTTTGGTTTGTTTTTTTTCTTTTTTCTTTGGCAAGGGCTGAAAATGAAACCTCAAGATTAAGCATGAGAACTTGAAATGGATGTCAAGAAATCCCACAAAACAGATAAAGATGAAATTTTGAAGCATGCACAACAAAGAGTTGAGAATGTGAATTCAAGCAAAACAAATGTCAACTCCAAACTGAAATACAATATTAGGTCTTGAGTCCTAGTTGGAGGAAAAATTACCCATGGCAGCACTCAAGTGACAAAATGATGGTGTGTAAATGTATGGAAAAACATAAGTGCCAACCATCCATTACATGTCCATCTCCTTCATTGATTGGATAGACAAGAAATGGTAGATTCTGAGATTGCATTTCTTTTCTTTTACATTGGCTATCCATTTGTTAATTCTCATTTTGCAAGTTGGTTGTTAAATTGCCCCATCAAGATTTTAATGCAATGCCCTTCCCCCAACCAATACACAAAGAAATGGCACCAAGAAGAACTAAATCTCAACAAAATTCAAAGAGAAAATAAATGAACTTGGACTAATGATGGAGGCCCTGCAAATGAGTGAGGTAGAAGCAATCTAAGACCCTTAATGGAAATGAGTAGTTGCAAAAATCTTCAATTTCCCTCAATTTTTCTGACTTTTTTTTTTCAAATCTTTTCATGTTGCTTCATGTCCACGTTTATGTTTGTTGGGTTTTGCACCTTTTTTTATTATATATGAAAACCGAGATGAAAACTCAGTGTTATATTTAGTTCCAACAATAAATAGGTAAGGCAATGCATGCAGTAAAACATTATGCATCTGACATAAAAAAAAAATTAATCCTTGCCATTGCAC
>SNQJ01S0107926.1:29558-45222 GCA_010110895.2 Picea sitchensis | reverse complement strand
TGAGCATATATAGTGCGTGGTTACCTTTGAAATAAATAGACTTCCCTGGGTTGACAATTTATGTAGCACTTGATTGTTTAGTTAAATAAGCAATTATAGTGACCAACACAAGGTTGCTAATATAGCCCTTAATATGAAAGGTATGATCTTCATTGCATTCAGGTACATCATCTTGTTGTACTCTTCTCTTCAGGTATTGAATCTACTGATGTTAAATATGAAATTGTTTGTTCTTCTTTGTCTATTCATGCGTTTCTCTATTCATCCCTTTGTTGTTGGTTCCAGATTTGATTCTCTAGCTGCTTTAGGTACCATAGCTATACCCACAAGATGAAAAATCTCCAAGCTGATTTAATCCATAAAAGCCACCAAAAATCCTATAGCTATTAGCCTAAGTTGCTCCATGGCATCTACAATAATTGTGTTAAAAAGATTTCAAGTAATTCATTGAACCGTCTCCCATGCTCACAAGTATTTTAAAAAACCATACTTGTCATGTGATATGGTGTCCCAACACTCCATAAAAATGAATTGTTATTCACAACACACCATGTAAATAAAATGATGGTAGATTTCAGTTCTACGCAAAAGTTCTTAAGCAGAATTACATCCAGTAAATTGAATCCATTACATATGTCAATCATCTGTGTGGCGAGAATACTCTTCTCTCCGAGTCACTGCAACAATATGCACAAACCCCATCACATCCGTCACAAACTAAATATGAATTTTCCTTAATGTCGAGTTCATTCCCGATCGACTGAACCAACAAAGAACCAAAGAAGGATATTTATGAAAGCCAAGGTAAGAAGAACCTGATTCGGATTGTAAGTTACATCAAAGGCCACCATTAATGGAATACAAGAATGACCTATGGCTAATCAGACTCGACTTAATTAACATTACAAGCATAAAATGGACAACAACACTCATGCTCAATGGATTGCTAGCCGTAGGGCCAAGCATATCCAACACTCTACAAGCATCTTGTTGAAAGCATTCTCGTTCTTCCTCAAGCTTAGATTTCCGACTCTTTGCATCTATCCACATATTCCAATATCTCCACAGACCCTGCATCGATTTCGCTGTAACGAAAATAACATGTACACAGTTTCTAAAATTATTCATTTAATGGCCTCCTTTTGTCACGCATTAAGAAATTTACACCAACAGGATTAAAGATTACAACATAATTAACACTAACAACAATTTTTAGGAAAGGGACTAGTTGATTAAATTTTACAGTAAAATTTTCAAAAAAATGGACGAACTTTATAAGTAGCAACAGATTTTCCATCTTCGTCAACCAGTAATCCCCTAAAAAAAAGTTTTAAGTTAAGTTTTTCACATTAGTGGTATGTTAAGTTTGACCCTTTTTGAAATATAACAAATTTCTAAGAGATTTATTCAAGCCCGTGGGTCTGGCTGGCAATCATTCTTTTTGTAGGGGGATTAATCTCCTTATAGAGTGTTGGTGCGTAGAGTATCTCCAAACTCTGAATGTTTTTTGTGGTGGGATTAATACATGGATTACCTCTTGTCCTGTGTAGTCTCGGTGATGGCCGACGAAAGACCATGGTCGTTGCACCTGTGGAGACTGAACCCTTGCCATATTTTCCTCTACAAAAAAAATAGAAGTTCAGAAATCAACAAAGTGTTGTAGAGGAGAGTCATTATACCAAAAAACAATTATACTTCTATATAATTATAAAGAGATTTACCTGTAACGATTTTGGGAGGAGTAGTCTATGGTCGTGCTCAACCTGAGTGTTGGGATGAGCTTATAGGAATAGCGATGAAGACAATGAAGAGCAACTGGGTAATCTTCTGTAAGGGGGTGTGTGTAAGGCGGTATGGTGAGCAATTGGTAAGGAAATGAGGAGCTGGCGAGGAGGGAGGAGGGCAAGTTTGTACTCTAATCACATCAGATAGACTGCAATCACATCAGACAGACTGCAGTAGAGCCTGACTCAGTACTTGTCAACGCCTCCCAAAATGGCCAATGACAAATTAGCTTTTTTTTTAAGATTTTTAAATCCTGACAATTTAACAAAAACAAATCTCATACCATGGGGATTAATGTCAAATCATATATTATTTAGCCAATGGAAAATGAGATCTTTCAGATTGTATAAATATAAAAATATATTTAGTTTTTGAAATAAATTCAATTAATATAAAATTTTAACGAAACTTGCAAAGTTTGTGTTGTAACCATTCAAAAAGCACCAAATAATCTACAAAAAAAAAGACCAAATAATCTACAAAAAAAAAAACCAAGTAATCTACAAAAAAAAACCTAGATAACAGGCGATCAATAGTCTGTTGACTGCGAACCGAAAACTATAATCCTTGCCTTAACCTTCGACAGGGACTAATAAAATGTAACTATCACAATATCAATCATTATAATAAAAACACTAATAAATATTGTATTTTAATTTTTCAAAATATATTTGTTTTATTTTTATTTTTAAAATTCACGAAAACAAAATAACTAACCTACTCAAAGTTTTTAGGTTTAAAATCTTATAAATCTTACTAGTACCAAAAGTTAAATTATTTAAGCATTTTTATTTTTAAGCTTTAATTTATCATATTTATTTTTAAGTTATTATAAATTTTATTAGTAACAAAGGTTAGTTATTATTTTTTTTTTCTAAACTCTAATTTATCATATTTATTTCTAAATTATTATTAGAGACTTCATGTACCCTCTATGTTATCTGTGATTTGCAACTATGAATTGTTTTTTTTTTATTTATTTTTTTATACAAGATCCTTTAGTCTAGCAGAAATATCCTTTAGCCTAGCACAAATACTTCATAGACCATATTACCTATTGTACCATTTCTATGCTCTAATAGAATGTGGAACAAATTCCAAAATGAGCATACCATTAGACCCAAAGCTAAAGATTTTTGAACATCAAAGAAATGATTTTTTGATTTTGACATCATCATTTTAAGAAATGTTTTATTTTTTATTTTTAGAAACATAGTGCACAACTACTTAGGCACACTAGTAAGGAAAATATGGTAGGTATTAGGGAGACTCAATAGCCAATATTAATAATTGGAATTATAGCATTCTCCTCTTAGAATAGGAGATCTCTATCATATAATAGAAGTGGTATAAATAAAGGATATATATAATTTTATATTTTGATTTTTTTTAAAACAAAAAGAAATATTTACAAAATTAATAAATAAAGAATACAAAATTAATGAACAAAGAATATAATGATAAATAGTTATTTTATGAAATAACCTAAATTCAAAGTAATAATAAAAATGAAAAGCAATTTAAACTAAAAATGAAAAGTAATTTAAGCTAAAAATGAAATAATAAAAATGAAAAGTAATTTAAACTAAAAATGAAATGTAATTTATGCTTAAGTCATGTAAGTTGTCTAATTAATGATTTAGACACACTTCCATGCCTCTTGGGAATTGAGTGCACTATGCTTAAACGATGTATTTATTACCTCTTTCACAATGAATTTATAACGTATCATGCATTGTTCTCTATTATTCTCTTTTGTTATTATTGTTGTTGTAATTTATCATTGTATTAAAGTGATTCTGATATCTTGGAGCATGTGAAGACGAGTAGCATGTGAAGACGAAGATTAAAGGATGGAGATTAAAAAAAGAGATCATATTTGTTGGAGACTAAAAAGTGCAAATTTGATGTTGGGTTTTATACGATAGAGAAGCTACAAATTGGATAATTTTATATGTTGTAGGCTAAACTAAATGATGATTTTTTTTTGGACATTTGTCCAAAAATCTCTTGAAAAATTGTTAGATTTGTAGATTTAAGTGATTGTTTATGTATAATCCGAGTTCTTTAGGGGGTTTTCAGAATGTTGAATCTATTTCTGCATTTAAAAATGGATTTTGAACAACAAAAAATAATGATTCGTATAAATTTATATCACTAGTTTCCAACAAAAAATCATTTCGTAAAACAACTAACCAACACCATTTTATATTAAAAATTATCTCAAAAAAAATACATACAAAACATCAGTAATATTTTTAACTCAGTTTCGTATCATCGCGTATTACATGAAAGGAATATGATAGCATATTGTGTATCAAAAATCAAAACTCTATATGGACACGAGTCAATGGCATATCAACAAGAAAATGGAAGGAAGAATTTATGAATATCTCCATCTTACTTTTTATTAGGGTATTTATGATGTTGCTTTTCTATTTTTATGTAATGAATGAACAACATGACGAAGGAAAATATGGAGTTTAGTTTCTAGATAATATGTATATTTTGAACTATTTATTTTTTTAAAATGTTAACTATATAAAACGATGGAAGCTCAAGAATATGATGTATTTAATATGGAAAAGAGTGTAGGTAGAGGTTCTATTATATATTATATATATATGAACAATACTATTGTAGAAAGTTGGACTCAAAGATTTCTTTATAATGAATTCTAATATAGCATCTAAAGAATGTTATTTCACTTTTTAATATAGCATCTAAAGAATGTTATTTCACTTTTTATAATGAAATTATGATTATTATTTTTTGGAAAAAAAGAGAGAGCGTCAAAATTAAGAGTGTACAAAACAATGCAATAGTATACATAAACCAAATTGAATTTGAAAGTGGACACATATTCCATATAGTTCAAATCATTGGAAAATAAAAAATGTTTTTTATTCATGCCCAAATGCCCAAATACAGAACTTAGGAAAAGATAGTAATGTTTATTAAATTTAAAAAAAAAAAAAAGTAAGAATCCTTTAAAGAGTCTAAAGAGTCGTTAGTGTACATCTCTCAAAGCTATTGGGTGCGTTTTTTTAGAGAAAAGAGTGACTGAAGTGAAAATTGGTGGTCATCCACCTTTTCCATGAAATCAACACGATAATTTTTTATTTATTTATTTATTTATTTATTTATTTATTTATTTATTTATTTATTTATTTTTGTTGGTAATTTACAGGCCCATGGATCCCATAAATTAATATCAAGAATTTGAACTATTGGAATACTGAGATGGGGGGGGGTGTGAATCAATATGAGCACATTTACCATTTTTAACCACAATATATAAATTTCAACTTAATTGACAGTATATCATCAATATATCATAAGTATATAATTATCATATAAACATAAGAAACATCACATCAACAACATCACATCAAGTACACAGTACACTCGAATTTACATGGAAACCCAAACGGGAGAAAACCACGAAATTCTTTCTTATATATATCAAGAATACATTCATAGGAAACACCAACTTCCAAATTCTCCAACACCAACTAGAAGGAGGCACCAACCCCCTGATTTACATGCGCCAACCTGAAGGAAGCTACAACTCCCTAAATTCTCTGGCTCCAACCAGAAGGAGACTATAACCCCCTGATTCTCAAGCTCCAACCTGAAAGAATATCCAACTCCCTATGTTCTTTGACACCAACTGGAAGGAGGCTACAACCCCCTTTCTTTGCCCCGTCCCGTTGCCCTGAAATATAAATGTAGACCAACTGTCACCACCACAATCACTGCCACTGTCACTGTCATTGTCACTGTCACTGTCATTGCCACTATCACTTCCACTGTCGTTTCCACTATCACTGTCACTGTCACTGTCACTTCCACTGCCACATCAACCTGTAACCTTTCAATCTATCATTGTATCCAACTTGTCACTATCAACCTGTCCAACTTGTCATTGTCACCGATACTCAACCAGATCCTCTCACATGGATCATATACCAAGGAAACCTCTTAACTAGATGTCCAACATCACCAACACATGCCTCTATCAAGCATGTACCAAACCATCAACTTGTACCATACCAAGCATCAACCGTGTACCATAACCTGTACCAAACCGTGCATCAAACATGCACCAAAACCTATACCAAACTGTGCATCAACCATGCACCATAACCTGTACCATATGCCTCAACCATCAACCATGTACATCAACACCATACCAAGTATTAGTCTTGTACCATACCATGTATCAACCATGTACAACAACAATGCACAACAACCCTATACCATATCGCTCGATCATGCCATACTTCATGTACCATAGGATATACCAAGAAAGTACCATCAATGGCATTCCTCAATAAAGTACCAAACAACCAATATCATATACCAAGTACATGCCTCGACCATGAACCTAATGTGTTCCTCAAGCATGTGTCAATGCTTCAACAATATAGCAAAGACTTGCCTCAAGCATGCACCATAACATCATCAACATGTAACCCTCAAAAAATGCATATAAACATAATTTTAACGCAGTAATAGACCTGGCGTATGTGATCACATACCTGTAGACCTTCCTCAACTTCAACAACAAGAGAATAACATCTTCATCAAACTTTATGTTAGTCTCACGAGACTAGTTTTTGGATTAGTCACAAACCCTAAATTTCAACAAGAATAAATATGTACCTATAATGAATAAAGGTTTGAAACTTGTACCCAATATTATTCAATATTGTCTCTACAATTCCTCCAAGTCTCATTGCTTGGAACATTCTAGAAAAGGAGTTATAGCAAAAGTGGTAGACCTTGTTGAATTCTGGCTTATTCTGTAGAGCGAACTTGTAGAGCATGCCACACACATCATATTTTATATCTAGATATGAAAATCATAAAAAACATAATACAAATTGTATTCTATTCAATGCATTTGGTCTCACTGAATTTGGATCCTCTATGAAGAAGTTATGATTATTTTACCTGGAACACCTATTTGAGACTAGTTTCAAGATTAGACAAAAAACCTATCTTCCACAACGTGTATCTCAAAAAGTACAACGACCCAGAAAATGAAATGTTTAAAAAAGTTACATGGACATGTCTTATCAACCTCCTCCAATTTTCACTATCTGAATCATTCTAGAAAACAAGTTATAACAAAAATGGTAATATGACCTTTANCGTGTATCTCAAAAAGTACAACGACCCAGAAAATGAAATGTTTAAAAAAGTTACATGGACATGTCTTATCAACCTCCTCCAATTTTCACTATCTGAATCATTCTAGAAAACAAGTTATAACAAAAATGGTAATATGACCTTTAAAGGACATACCTTAGAACACATCATCACAAGACTTCATCCTCCCTTGGAATTTTTCCCTTCTTTACTTCATCTTCCCTATGAAATTGGCCTCATATCTCCTTGGTACTCATATAGGAATCACTTACTCACATAAAATATATTCAATAGAATGTGTGTGTCAATGTTCTTATGAGTGATTTCTTGAAGTGTATATATACTTTTTCTAAGTAACCTCTTTCCTTAATTTTAGGACTTCTTGAACTTTCTTGTTACAACCACTTTACCTTTTCATGAATGAATTGCAACCAATTAGGGACTTCTTAACCCATATTGTAACCAATTAGGGTCTTCTTAACCCATATTTGGGGCTTCCAACTTCATGACCTCATAACTACTCACCCGTGAGGAACCACGTGGTGTACCACCTATCACTGGAATTGGCACGACAAGGAATATCCATCTATGAGTGTCTTACCTGCATTTACACTATCCTTCATATCCATATTCCTCAACCAAATTTTGGTACAATTAATCACACTTCCAAGGCTTCATGTAGACTTCATCAAATGCACCCAACACATCTGCTCACATCCACCACTCCATCAATGAAAACTAACTCACCATCAATCTCAACCACATCTCTAGGGATTCCAAACTTCTCCAAGGGTTGAAATCAACCTCCAAGGGTTAAAATAAATGACAACCAATTGTCCAACAATCTCCCCCTTTTCCATTGATGGAAACACCAACATTGATGTAAACACTGATGCTCCCCCTATGACTATTGCTCCTCATCAATGTTTCTCACTCTCCCCCTTTGACATCAATGACAAAGGGTCTCTCTCCTTGGGGCTTCTCCCCCTGTCTTCATGCATCTATTATTTCTCTCTATTTTCATGCCTTTGTTCTTTCTCTTCTCTTTTGTCATCATGAGTAAAAGGATAACTCCCCCCGTCAGTATGTCTCCCCCTATTTGCATGCTTCTAGTATTTCTTTCTAGATCTCTCTCTTTGATGATTTTTCTTCCCTTGAATTTTTTGCAAGACGTTATGTAGATCAATGTAGGGCTACCTATATATGTTTCCTTTCCTCTCTTCCATTGCTTTCTAATTTTCCATTGGTCTTCCTCTTGTAACTCTCACATATATAAAAAACATTCATTACTTGATTTCATCATTCACTTGTCATGTTCACTTGACCATACTGTTCAATGATTTTCTTCCGATGATTCAGCTTCTGCTGACTATTTCTCTTTCCCTATTCTACTGTTTCTTTTAATGCTTGCCTTTCCGTGACCAACTGATTCCAACTGATTCCAATTGTAAATACACTACTATGTATCTACTCTAACCAATGTTTTCTGTACCTACTAAATATCCATCTATGTCCATATGTTACTAACTGTTCATAAATTTATTACTCAACTGTCCAAAATGTTGACCCATCTATCACTCTGTACTTCTGCTATCTGATTGCTATGAATCTGTCTCTGCAAATACTTCAAACTACTCGAAGGATGGTTCTTTGATATGTAGTAGCTACTACATAGACACTCCCTGTTCAACATTCATAATGTTGGGAGTATCCAAGCCGGATGGCTTAGAAAAATGGAGGAATCCGCCCTAATGTAGAGTAATCTTCCTCTCCATTTGTAGACTCGTCATCTTCATTAACTATGACTTCTTCCTTTTTTCCTATGGATTATTTATGATCTTTCACTACAATTCCTGAGAGTACAATTTCTTGGGCCTATTCCTTCTCTTCTTCTCTTCTTTCTCGTACTACTGCGAATCCTACAATCTCTAGGACCTGTTTTTTATCTACCTTCTCTTCATGTCTTTATTTTCCTCTCCAAACCTTTATGTATGTGACATCGACGTTTTCTTTCATGGAGGGCTTTGTCATGCTTTTGCAATTCCGAGCTATGTGACCATAATTGTGGAATTTGTAATATTCAATTTTATTTGGGGCCACATAAGCATCACTTCTTCCATATGCTCTGCAATCTACAACCTTATGTCCAAAGTTAGTACAATTAAAACAATAACCATAAAATAAATTTTGATACCTAGGAGTAAATGATCTTCTTTGTGATGTAGTACTTCTAAATTCATGCCTCGGTTGATCACATTATTCTCTTTCGCTGATTCCATCATCAAGATTGAAGCTTATTTGTTGTCTAAATGTAGAGGGTCTTATTTGATATTCATCTCTTCTGTAATCTTCTTCTTTAGTCTTCTACACTTATGAAATGTTCTTCTTTAGGGGCTTGAATTCTTCCTTCTTCATAGAAACTTTTATGACTTCTACATAACTCTTAGGATTCTCTTGATTTTTCCCTTCCGGTAACCTGTAATGTTTCTCTTTAACTTCCTTTATTGATGATGTGGATGTTTTCTCTCTTCAACATTCTTGCCGAGCTTGATGATTTTAACTCTCAATGTGACAACTTCTTCTTCTTTCTTCATCATCTGAATCCTCATGACTTATTCTATTCTCTTTGCTTCTTCAAGTTTGGTCTTCAATGTGATTATTTCTTCGTGGCCAAATTATTCTTCAAGCTAGTTTAAATCCTCAGTTCTTTCCTTAAGATGATCTGTCAAAATCTTCTCTCTTCTTTACTTCCTTTATTTTTTCTGTCATTTTAGCTTCCAAACATTGCTTTTCATCCAACTGACTCGTGAGATTTTATTCAATCACTTTGGCTTCTTCTAGCTGAGCTTTCAGTTTCACAATGACCTATTGGGATTCTTGAAAAATTTATTGAGAATTATTCTTGACTATTGGTTCCTCAAGAGACTTGATCTTCTTCCATTATTTTGACAATTCGTCTAAAGCACTGATTAACTCTACTTCAAGGTATACTATTCCTTCTTCACAATCTTCTTCCTCTGAATCTATCTGACATGAAGAGCATCTTTCTTCTCGTTTTTTACATATGCTTTCTTTAATTTTCTTTGGCTTTGTGGTATGAGATTCCTTTGAGTAGACATTGTGTAGCTTATCCCTAAGTTCTTTGGCTGATCAACATTGTCCCACTTTGACTTTCACCGAATCAGGTAATCCTTCCATGATGAAATCCATTGCAATTTTGTTGTTCTTTTTTAATTATTTCTTAGCTGCAGTCTTTGGATTGTTTGAACCGGTGTATCTTGTAACAATTGAGTACCAAACATCATATCCATGTGCTTGTAAAAACGTTTTCATTATGATGCTCACATATCATACTACAAGAAATTCTTACCTTCGAATTGTGGTATTCCTTTTCTATACCAACTATTGCTTACCATGATCTTCCTTCCAGTGGTTAAATTTTTTTCTGAAGGAACTTTCTTTGATTCCAATTGTTGGAATACTGAGGCGAGGGGTGGGGGGGGTGAATCAATATGAGATAATTTACCACTTTTAACCATGTTGGTTTAGCTGGATGACTTCTCTCTACTACCTGCTTCGTAGACCTAGGGTTCATATCTTTAAGGGTACCAACAAAGCCTAAAACTATCGGCCCTTATGGTAAACCAGAAGGCAACACAATACACAAAATGCACTGCGCAGTCTCACCCGAGATAAATTTAAATGGGTGGTTGTAAGAATCAGGTGTTTATAGCCTAGGATTGAGTGAGAGATATGGGATCTGCATTTTGAGCCATTAATTATGATTTGTATTATGAACTATTGTTATTCCATTTAATATTTTGATCTTTGTGGCCTCTTTTCTTGATAACCCAACATCAATTACTCAAGCGATATAATAACTCATTCATTCATGCATTCCACACAACATTTAACTACCAAAAATATAACAAAGATATGCATGAATTCATCACATTACACATGTATTACCATGGTTCACCCCCTCCTGGGCTACGTCCACAAAGATTTGGCTCTTGGCTCTCTTATTATGGCAGTTATGCAATTCTTACGCCGCGCGCTTACAACTCTCCTCATATGGGTGAGATCTATGTGAGGCGAACTAGATCACACCAGCCTCCTCGGCCTATGATCTAATCCTCAAGATCTACCTTCTTTCTTCCGCTTAGCTTAATTGGTTTACAAAAATAGTGCATCTATTCAGAAAAATTCCCTACCATATCAACCTCTACAAAAGTAGCAAAATTGAACCTAATCGAACCTCTCAGGCTCTTCAACCATTTACACAAAAACCTTACAAAAACACTAACCCTACTATCGTTAGGTCTTCCTTCTCTGCATGCGTGCTTTGCTTCCTTCTAGCTGGTGTCTCCTTCTTGCATGCGTGCATGCTCTTCTTCTTACCAGTTGTCGCTTTCCTCTTTCACGCTTTCTTTACCACGATTTCTCTTCCAACTGTCATTCTTCTTTGTGCACGCTTTCTTTCCCACGATTTCTCTTCCAGCTGTCATTCTTCTTTGTGCATGCTTTCTTTCCCACTTCGGCCTGCTGCCAACAGGCCTCCAACACTGACATGTGACTCCTCCCGAGTCACCTAATCTTTCTGAGCGGCCTCGATCTCCTTGGTCATCATCTGGAATTTTTCCCTTAGCTCTGCTACTTTTGTCAGTGCTTGCGCGGTCTTCTCCTTAATGGTATCTACTACCTAAAATACCACTTCATCGCTTAGTAGTCCTGCACATTCTTCCTGTGTCTGTGCCATCTGTTTTCTAGCTGCTTCTGCCTGTGTGAGTACTTCTGCTACCCGTTCTTGTAGTGGTTCTATTTGAGCCTGACGCTCATGTTTCTGTGTTTGCGCAATGATAAGTTCTGCCTGCATATTCTTCAGCTCTTGCATCCCCTTGACACATTCTGGGATTGGTATGGTATTTTGCCTCTGTTTGAGTTCTTGGATCGCTGCATTGATCCTTTCCTCTTCCTTTTCCTAGTGTTGAACCTGTGGATCCTCCTCTAGTCTTTTCCAAAGTTGTGCTGCTTTGTCAAGCAAGTCAGTTGTTGTGCTAACCTGCTTCTCCATCTCCTATATTTGCATTGTTGTTTCCTTCCTCCTTTGTGCCTTTACTGCAGGTGGGGTTGTTGGTGTGAGATGCTCTCGAAGGTCCTCGATCTCCTTCTGGTATTGAGCAATTTCCTGCGCAATCTAGTTGATATTTTCTACGACTGGGAGTTCGTTTCCTTGTGCAGTGCTTGGAAGTTTTCCAAAAAATTCTCCCACTCTTCGTTCTAATTCGTTCCTGTGTTCTGTCTCCTCCCGAGTTTCAAATTTGTCCTGTCACAATCTTTCTCCAACGCGTCCTGCTTCTTTGTTGCTTTCTGTAGATCGACTAAGTTTTTATGTGCCCGAGACTGTATCTCGTGGTCGATGCTAACTTGTAATTTGTACAGTGCCCTTGATGGCATCCGTTTCAAGACTAATTGGATGTGGTCCAAATCTTTCAGTGGTGTTTGTCCCACGATTTCATCCATTTGTAGCATGCTCGATTTTATGTAGACCGTCGCGTGTGCATGTAGCATTGGGAGAGCTGGGTCTCGTTCTTCTACCTCCACTCTTTCGTTGGTTTGTGTTGTCGACGAATCTATTCCTCTACTGCTACTCGCTCTCTGAGCCTCCTCAAGTGTCCTATTTTTGCTAGCTCTTTTTGTAGATTATCCCTGTGATGTGTTGCATGATCGAAGTCTTATGCTAGACAATCCTGGACCATTTTGGTGATCATTTCGCCGTTGTCCTCCATGATCGTGTAGTTCGGTGATTTTTGTTGCACCTTTGATTTCTTACGCATGCCTGCGGCCTGCACAACCAGTCTCTTAGTTCCCCCTAGCTCCTGTGTGATGGGGTTTGGGGTGGTCTCCTTTGATCCCTTAGCTTGTTTTGGTTGTTCGTTGGTCTCTTTCTACCCCTTTTGGATTTTTGTCTACTTTGACCCTTCATTTTCCTGAGTTGATTTGTTTTGGCCCATCCTTGGTTTCTTGGGCACTGGTATTTGCAAAGGCTGTGTTTCCACCTGCGTTGCTTCTCCTTCTACGGGTCCTTCTGGTACTTCTCGGGGAATGGATAGTATCCTCCATGCATCGGGCCATTCAATGATGACCATGTCTATATCACCTTCTGTGATGCAGTAGTGCATCAATAGCCATTGTTTATCTGGATTCTGCCTTGGTTGTATCCACATGGCTTGACGTGTAGCCCATAAGTTAGCGATGTCCCCATATCGCGCGACAGCTTCTGGTGTTATTCTCCATGACTAGCTAATAGTTTCCTTTATGTCCCGTAGGTATGCTTCAAAGATGATTCCATTTTCCCTCTTATGTCTGGCATGTGGCCCAGATCTCAGTAATACATATCTCGCTCTCGCTAGTTGTGGTATAGTAGAAAAAACTACATACTCTGGTTCCCACCATCCCATGAAGGCTATGAGGCTGAGCAGCCATGAGTAATAGAATTCTGTACCGAGTTCCTATGCGTCCTTTCATTCCACTTGGAACAAGTTTAATAGATAAGGCACCCAACTCATGAAAGTGCCTTATGTGCACTGAGATGCAACTATAATGACTCCTGCCAGTACTTTGTCTTTGCGGCATTTTCTTAGCAGTTTACAGGCTAAGATCTTTGCGCCCAATTGTGTCGCTGCATTGTTGATCCATTTGATTATAATGCCTCTTATCCCCTTGGCAATACCATATTTCTTCTTCATTTCCTCTGCTAACGCTTTCTCCTTGGATTTATCTTCCAAAATCAGCGCGGGATCCATACCCCGGCTGGGTAGTCTTGTTATCTGTGCAATAAGATCAACAGTTATGGGGACGAGTTTGTTCAAACATATATCCCCTCCATGTGTAACTGCTAACTGCTGCTTAACGCATGCTGTCGCGTACTGGCCTCTGCCAAAATGTGGGAATTTCAGCAACCCTAAAATGCTTGTTTTGTCCAGTCTAACTGCCCACTGATGTGTATGGCTGATTGTTTCTCCAAGTTGGTTTACCATTATGTTCTTCATAAAAACCCTTGGCACAAGTTTCGAGTACTTGGTTTCGCCTGAGACGTCATGGTCAGAATACTTGAGTTTCTCGACGTGACCCAGTAGCTGCGGCTCTACCTGTACTCCCTCTGGTATGTGTGGTAGCACAATTTCTGTTGTCGGTTTCTTGCGAGGTGAGATCGGTATCAGAACTCTGTCTTCCTGTTGTGGTGGTTGGTACGAAGTTCCAGCAATTCCTGGTTGCTTCCTTGTAATCCATTCTAGCCAAGCTGAGGTATTTCCCATGGTCTCTTCTATTGGTTGAACTAAGCTGGGTACCTGCGACTCATCTGGTTTCCCCTCTGATCCTCGATTCTGTGTCATTCTGTTAACTTCCGCGGCTGGTTTGGTGCTTTCTAGTTGCACTTCTTGTTGGGTTTCCGCTTCCTCGTTCTGAGGTTCCTGCGCCTCTGCTTGTGGATGCTGAATCTCTTCTAGTATTGGTGTCGATTTCACCGGTGTTATCTCTGGGGATGGGATCTCATCGATATCAACGATCTCTGGTTGCTGTTGCTCATTTTCTTCCAGCGGTCCTTGTGACCTAGTTTGAACCCTAGTTGGTCTGGCTGTCTGGCCTGGTTCGACGGACTTCGGTGGTGCCATAGTGGTGAGTGTCGAACATTTTCTGAGTTTGGAGGAATGCGGTGGGCTCTGGGGTCTCGCTTTGTTCATTCGAGCTGTTGTTTCCCTATCTCTGTTCTCCTTTCGCAAATAGACAAGTTTCTTTTGTGCTCGTGTGTTGTATGGGCTTGTCATGCAGCTTACCGAGGATGCTTCCTCCATGATGCGATTAATGCACCATAACTGTGGGTTCAATGCATCTGCGATAGTTTCATACTTTCCATTACGCTTACCTTGCCATTTCCAGTTGGCGTGTTTAATGTGATGTTCCACCAGTCCTTGCTGTGCCTTAATTCCGCTTAGTGTTGTCCTGTCATCCTACTTTTGTCGAATTTCCATTTCCCGCTCGTTTTTATTTGGCATGTGACTGCTACGCTTGCCTTTCCTAAATTTGTAATTCAAGCATCCTGTGGATTTTTCATCTCTGGCATGCTTCGGGATTTTTTTATTTTTTTTTTCTGCATAGTGGGTGGTTGACTGTCCTTGTACATATTTAGTTGGCTCTCGTTGATCATTCCTCTGAGGTCTATGCCTTCTAAATATATTAACTATACAACTCCATCATCTGTTATAGATTTGACCTCGTATGGTCCTAACCAATTCATTCTCATCTTTCTTGGGTGTTGAAATGACTTGCTCTCATAGAGCAATACTAGATCTCCTTCCATGAAAGTCTTCTTCTTAATGTGTCGATCATGCCATGCTTTGTCTCTGGCCTTTTTCACTTGTTGATGGAATCCTGCCAGGATTCGGTCTTCCTCCATTGCTAACAGCTGGTTCAGTCTTTCCTGTATTGCATCACGTTCTTTCATTTGTGTGATAAATGCTACACATAAGCTGGGTACTAAAAATTATAATGGCACTACTGCTTCTTGGTCGTAGACTAGTTTGAATGGTGTGTGCCCTGTCATGTTTTTGCATGTCATCCTATACGCCCATAGTACTATTGGTACTTTGAGGTCCCAGTCATCTCTGTTGACGTTACAGGTCTTTGTTAGTGTGTTCTCTAGAATTTTGTTGAAGGCTTC
>SNQJ01S0107926.1:4930-29548 GCA_010110895.2 Picea sitchensis | reverse complement strand
CTGCAACCTCTCTTGAAGATAAAGACTAAAACAGGTAAAAAACAAAGTATTTCCTGTAGTGTTTTCAGAAAAATAGGCCTCAAAGATAAATTTGAATCTTTTAAAATGTGATTGTTGTGTAAAATACGAGAGAGGTGTTTTTGAAGGGACATTTTCCCAACAAAAACCTCTTTTGGTTTCAACAAATTCATCTCCAGCTGTTCTGCAACCTCTCTTGAAGATAAAGACTAAAACAGGTAAAACAACAGAGTATTTCCTGTAGCTTTTCTGGTTTTGCAGAATAATATCCTTTGTCATCAGAAAACATGGCTTCAGCTTTTTATGATCCGGTGGTTTCTATTGTTATAGGTCTTGTAGAATATTGAGCAATTTATTTTCCTTTCCATGTTGTCTTACCCACATTTTTATTTTCTTTTTCTTTCCTGTGTAATGGAGGTATTTATGTTTATGCTTAACTGTGGATTTAATTGGATATACATTGTAATCTTCATTTGTATCTACTTCCATATTTATGTTTTCATTAGAAAACGTTTCGATCTCTACATCTAGTTTGGGTCTCTTACCTTTGTTGTTTCTTGTCACCCTGATATCGGACATTTGCTCTTTAACAAGAGTTGCATCAACTGGAATACTTTGTTTCTGTGTAACAACCCTTTTCCATTTGCCTCTTTTCTGTTTGCTGGGTTGTGGATCAAGATTCAGGGATTGGATCAACCAGCTCTAGGGTTTATGTACCTCCCCCAGAGCAGCAACAACCAGATTCTTAATTAAGACTTGATGAAACAGGATACTCTTTGCAATGGCAGGGTGTGACTGCACCCTTTTTAACATCTTTGCCAGGACTTTGAGTAGAAAGTAAGGCATATTTAAAGGATAATCTTCATTTAGATGCATTAACAACCTAATGTGGTAGATGTAAATCAGTGAAAATCTGCCTTCGCAGGTGATATACATGTGGATGATGATTAAAGCAGTGAGTCATTCCTGTCTAATCCAACTATGAGGGACTCCCTTTCTCCAATTCGGGTTTTGCTTATCTGGTAGCAAAAAATGATTGACAAATTATGTGACTACATGTTCCTTTTTCCACCATCATTCTCCTCCAACTACCAATCTGCAAGCTTTGGCGACTTCTTTTTCTGTCACCAGCATCAACAAATTTTCGATCTCCACTTCGAAACCATTGAATTTATGTGCAAACACCATAGATACATGTTATATATAACCTTGGAGGGTGGCGAGGAATTCGAACCAGCCAGCGTCTTTAAACCTCTGCTCTATTTGTGGATATTCTTCGAGAACATCAGCACCTTCGGGTTCCAATCTGACAACTTGCCAACTTCTCTTAGGTGCCATATTAATAACACAATGTTGCAACTTGGCACTGTTCGGAAGTTGAATTTACAACCTGCAACCATTAGCGTATAACAACTTCTTCTGGAAAATACATGCGCTTATAATTCAACAAATTATAACAATAGTGACAGGATCATATAATGATGTTTGGAAATTGACTGATTTGAAATGGGTCTTTGTAGGTACAAAATGATCCCATCGTGTAATGGTGTGAAATATAGAATGATTCAAGAGATATTGTGGGACACATGCGGATTATCAGTCCACGATTTATGTAATCATAACAAAATAAGGGTGGCTGGCGCTTATCATGGCATGATTATATTGGCTCTACAGGAATAATGTTATTCCAGTAGCGCTATTAATGACTTGGCAGAATTTTGAATTTGAAAGATTCAAATAGGCATATGAAGTGACACATATTGTAAAACCATGTCTTAAATCTCCCAAAATTAAGGAAATTATTCAAAAAGATAAAATGTGAAACATAACAAACTGAAAACAAAGATTAAAATCAAACGAAAGAAAACAATTAAGTGCAGGTAGGGAGGGTTTAGGATTAGAGTTTCTCACTAAATCAAAAGCATAATTAGAGACTAACACCACCTACAGTTGGAAACGACATGATGAGTAATATCATCTATGAGATATTTGCATGTATTTGCAATTTCCTTCACCCTCTTTTTCTCCAATCAATTTTGGGCTTCATGACTACTCCTCTGGGGATTCATAACTACTTAACCACTTAACCATACTTCAAGGGATTATTGTAGACTTGTTCAAAGAGTCTTCCCATGAGGGACATGCTTAAATATATTTCATAAGGGGACCACTTTGGAGACTTCTTCAAATCTACCCATTACTTCTAGAGGCTTCTGAAATCCTTCTAAGGTTGACATCAATAACAACCAATTTTCCAACAAGATTTGTATAAAAAAAATTCTTTTCCAAAAGTTTTAATACNACCCTCTTTTTCTCCAATCAATTTTGGGCTTCATGACTACTCCTCTGGGGATTCATAACTACTTAACCACTTAACCATACTTCAAGGGATTATTGTAGACTTGTTCAAAGAGTCTTCCCATGAGGGACATGCTTAAATATATTCCATAAGGGGACCACTTTGGAGACTTCTTCAAATCTACCCATTACTTCTAGAGGCTTCTGAAATCCTTCTAAGGTTGACATCAATAACAACCAATTTTCCAACAGGATTTGTATAAATTTTTTTCTTTTCCAAAAGTTTTAATACTCTGTCAACATGTTGTACATGCTCCTCCCAAGATTTGATGTAGATTAGTATGTCATCAAAAAATACTAACACAAATTTTCTAAGGGTTTGAAAATAGAATTCATCAAGCTTTGAAATGTTGAAGGTGCATTAGTAAGTCCAAATGGCATAACCAAAAAATCACAGTGACCTTTGTGAGTTATAAAGGTTTTTTTGGTATTGTCTTTCTACCTCATTCTAATTTGATGATATCCTGAATGAAGATCCAACTTCGTAAAGAAAAATTCTCCATGCAATTCATCTAATAATTCATCAATGACATGAATAGGAAACTTATATTTGATGGTCATTTTGTTGAGTTGTCTATAATCTATACACATACACCATGACCCATCCTTCTTCGTAACCATCACTACTGGTGAACAGAAAAAACTTTGGCTAGGTTTAATGATGCTTGCATCTAAAATTTCTTGGATCATAGGCTCAATATCACTCTTTTGTGCATATGGATACATGTAAGGCATAATTTTAGGTGGTACCATTCCTTGTTGCAAATGAATAGCATGGTTATGATCTCGAGTAGGTGGAAGACCCTTATACATCTCTCAAAACACCTTGGAATGGTTGTTGATAACTATTTGGAGATCCACTGGAGCAGAGAATATAGATGTTTGAAAATATAGTGAGCACAATTGTGAAATTACACCCTGGTTTCACTTTTTGAGTAATTTTTTCATGTCATTAGATCTTATCACCATAGATGGTTTCCCTTGGATACCTCTAAGCTCAATTGCCTTCCCTTTTGAGGAAAATCTCATGAAAAGATATGGAAAATTAAGGGTCATTGTTCCCAATGATTGTAACCTTTGGACCCCTAATACAACATCAACACCACCCATTTGGATGGAAATCATGGGACTATCCAATAAATAATCCCCCATATTGAGATTAATACTATGGTACTTCCTTGGAAAATTTATGATACCTCCATCTGGAATCATTACTTGAAACTCTAGCGCTAGAAAGAAAAAGTAATTGAGATATTTTGTTAAGTTGTAATGATAAAGTTATGGGTACTAACATAATCAATTAATACTATTACCATTTTATTTTTGATGTATCCTTGTATCTTTAGGGTTTGTGGAGTACTGATGTCGACCAATGCATGGCATGATATTGATCGAGTAGTTTCTTCTAGATCTATCTATTGTGATGGTTCATGTTTGACAATTATTTTGGACAGTTGGTTGTCATTGATGTCAACCCTTGGATATTGATTTGAACCATTGGAGAAGTCTAAAATCCCTAGAGATGTGGTAGATATTGATGGTCAATTAGTTGTCATTGATGGAGTGGTGGATGTCATCAGATGTGTTGGGTGCATTTTATGAAGTCTACATGAAGCCCCGGAAATGTGTTTGTGGTACCCAAATTTGGTTGAGGAATATGGAAATCAAGGACAGTGTAAATGCAGGTAATACACTCATAGATGGATATTCCTTGTCATGTCGGTTCCGATGATAGGTGGTATGCCATGTAATTTGTCATGGTTGAGGAGTTATGAGGTCATGAATTTGGAAGCCCCAAAGATGGGTTAAGATGCCCCTAATTGGTTAAATATGGGTTAAGAACACCCTAATTGGTTGTAAGTCATTAATGAAATGGGAAAGTGGTTGTAACAATAAATTTCAAGAAGCCCTAAAGTTAAGGAAAGAGGTTACTTAGAAAAAGTATATATACACCTCAAGTAGTCACTCATAAGCACATTCAAACACACATTCTATTGAATATCTTTTATGTGAGTAAGTGATTCTTATCTGAGGTAACCAAGGATATCTTAGGTGAATTTCAGAGAGAATATGAAGTAAAGAAGGGAGAAATTCCAAGGGAGGATGAAGTCTTGTGATGATTTGTTCTAAGGTATGTTATTTAAAGGTCATCTTACCATTTTCGCTATAACGTGTTTTCTATAATGATTAATATAGTAAAAATTGGAGAAGGTTGAGAAGACATGTCTAGGTACCTGTGGTAAACATTCCATCTTCTAGGTCATTGTATTTTTTGATATACACGTTGTGGAAAATAGGTTTTTTGGCTAGTACTGAAACTAGTCTCAAATAGGTGTTTCGGGTAAAACAGTCATAACTTCTTCATAGAGGATCCAAATTAAATGAGACCAAATGAATTGGATAGAGTACAGTCTTTATTATGTTTTGTAATATTTTCAGATCTAGATATCAAATATTCAACATGCGTCATGGTCTACACACTTTCTCTTTAAAATAAGCTAGAATTTAGAAAGGTCTTCCATTTTTTCTATAACTCCTTTTCTAGGATGTTCCAAGTAGTGAAACTTTGAGGAATTGTAGAGAAGATATTGAATAATATTGGGTACAATTTTCAGACCTGTATTCATTATAGGTACGGATTTATGCTTGTTGAAATTTAGGGTTTATGACTAATCCAAAAAATAGTCATGTGAGACTAAGGTAAAGTTTGATGAATATGTTATTCTCTTGTTGTTGAAGTTGAGGAAGGTTTGTAGGCCTCTGATCACATACACCATGTATGTTATAGATTTATAGGTATGTTTATATGCATGTTTTGAGGGTTACATGTTGATGATGTTATGGTGCATGCTTGAGCCAAGTCTTTGTTATATTGTTCAGGCATTGACACATGCTTGAGGCACATATTAGGTACATGGTTGAGGCATATACTTGTTATATGATCTTGGTTGTTTGGTACATTTTTTAGGTACACCATTGATGGTACTTTTTTGGTATATCATATGGTACATGGAGTATGGCATTATTGAGTGATATGGTATACGGTTGATGTACATTGTTGGTGTACATGATTGATACATGGTATTGTACATGACTAATACTTGGTATGGTGTTGATGTATATGGTTGATGGTTGAGGCATATGGTACAAGTTATGGTGCATCGTTGATGCATGATTTGGTACAAGTTTTGGTGCATGTTTGATGCATGGTTTGGTATAGGCTTTCATACACAATTGATTCTTGGTATGGCACAAGTTGATGGTTTGTTACATGATTGATAGAGGCATGTTGTGGTGATGTTGGACATATATTTGAGAGGTTTCCTTGGTATATGATCTGTGTGAGAGGTTCTGGTTGAGTATCGGTGATAGTGATAGGTTGGATAGGTTGATAGTGACAGTTTGGATACAGTGACAGGTTGACAAGTTACAGTTTGATGTGACAGTGGTAGTGATAGTGACAGTGATAGTGGAAGTGACAGTGGCAGTGATAGTGACAGTTTGGATACAGTGACAGGTTGACAAGTTACAGTTTGGATACAGTGACAGGTTGACAAGTTACAGTTTGATGTGACAGTGGTAGTGACAGTGACAGTGATAGTGGAAGTGACAGTGGCAGTGATAGTGACAGTGACAGTGGCAGTGAAAGTGACAGTGACAGTGACAGTGGCAGTGATTGTGGTAGTTACATTTGGTCTACATTTATATTTCAGGGTGACAAGACAGGGCAAGGAAAGGGGGTTGTAGCCTCCTTCTAGTTAGTGAGGGAGAACACAGGGATTTGGAGCTTCCTTCATGTTTGATCCTGAGAATCAGGGGGTTGTATCCTCCTTATGGTTGGAGCCATAGAATTCAGGGAGTTGTAGCTTCCTTCAGGTTGATTCCTGTAAATCAGGGGGTTGGTGCCTCCTTCTAGCTGGTGCTGGAGAATTTGGAAGTTGATGTTTCCTATGAATGTATTCTTGATATATATAAGAAAGCATTATGTGGTTTTCTCTCGTTTGGGTTTCCATGTAAATTATGGTGTATTTTGTACTTGATGTGATTTTGTTGATGTGATGTTGCGTATGTTTATATGCTCATGATATATTGATGATATATTGTTGATTAAGTAGAAGTTTATATATTGTGGTTTGTTGGCAGTAGGCCAAAGTGGGAAAGAAAGCGTGCACAAAGAAGAATCACAGTTGGAATGGGAAAGAAAACGTGCACAAAGAAGAATGACAGCTGGAAGAGCAATCGTGGTAAAGAAAGTGTGCAAGAGGAAAGTGACAATTGGTAAGAAGAACAACATGTGCGCATGCAAGAAGGAGGCAACAATTGGAAGGAAGGAAAGCACGCATGTAGAGAAGGAAGACCTAATGATAGTAGGGTTAGGGTTTTTGTAAGGTTTTTGTGTAAATGGATGAAGATCTTGATAGATATAAAGATAGATACAAAGGTATCATAGAGAGGTTCCATTAGGTTCGATTTTTCTACTTTTGTAGAGGCTGATATGGTAGGGAATGTTTCTGAATAGATGCACTATTTTTGTAAAGAAATTGAGCTAAGTGGAAGAAAGAAGGTAGATATTGAGGATTAGATCATAGGTCGAGGAGCCTGGTGCGAGCTAGTTCGCCTCACATAGATCTCACCCATCTGAGGAGAGTTGTAAGCACACGGCGCGAGAATTGCAGAACTGCCATAATAAGAGAGCCAAGAGCCAAATATTTGTGGATGTAGCCCAGGAGGGGGTGAACCACGATAATTCCTGTGTAATGTGATGAATGCATGCATATCTTTGTCATATTTTTAGTAGTTAAATTTTGTGTGGAATGAATGAGTTATTATATCGCTTGAGTAATTGTTGTTGGGTTATCAAGAAAAGAGGCCACAGAAGTCAAAATATTAAATGGAATAACAGTAGTTTGTAATACAAATCATAATTAATGGCTCAGAATGTAGATCTCATATCTCTCACTCAATCCTAGGCTATAAACACCTGAGTCTTACAGCCACCCATTTAAATCTATCTCGGGTGAGACTGCGCAGTGCATTATGTGTATTGTGTTGCCTTCTAGTTTGCCATAAGGGACGATAGTTTTAGGCTTTGTTGGTACCCTTAAAGATATGAACCCTGGGTCTACAACGCAGGTAGTAGAGAGAAGTCGTCCAACTAAACCAACAAATGGTTCTATTGTTGTTATAAGAGGAACAAGAGAGGACTGAGTAGATGAGATAGAATACATGAGAAAAGAATGAGTGAAACTAGAAGACCGTTGAGCCGTTACAAGTGAATGTTGAGACCATGGAACCCCACGAAAGAAGAAATCGAAGGCCGGTTGAGAACCAAAGAGATATATTTTGCCCAAAAAGACAATAGAAACCCTAGCATCACGCCTCACAAATATCTAGATAAACACGTGTTTATGGATTTACACGAAGTCTTTTTCTGTAATTTTCCCCACCTACTGCAGGAGTGGATACTAAGGTTGAAAGATAACCACGCGACGAACCAGATCCGACAGCTAGATTGGACCCCAATACAGATTGAGCAGTTACAACAGGTAAACAACAAATTCACCCACGCAGTTGACTTTTGGCTTGACAGTATTATGGCAGGCTTCATCACAGAGTTTTCAGTTGACACAACAAATTCATACAGCGCAGTAGAGAAGGAATTTCTATGTGGACCCCATGGAAGGTACATTTGATCACTGTATAATTCTATTAAAATATTGTTATATAACAAAGGTGTAATGACAATGGAATCAGAAAGATAGACTTCCCTGCATGCATGGGGGAAGGGGGGAAGAAATGATAGAGGAAGGACAAATGGATGAAGGTGAGGATAAAGGAAAGAAGGAGGAGGAGTTCTTGGACCCTCTCTTGATGGATGATGACCAGCTTAAGTGGATCTTGGCGTCACCAGGAACGACACGTAGCGGAGTAACCTACCAATATAAGGTGAATACCAAGAAAAGAGTTGTAGCCACGAGGGAGGGTTTGGAAAGCGATGAAGAAGAGGTAGAGGATCTTCGGGCTGTGGAGCAAATTGAGGAAATCCTACGTGCAACCTATGAGAGGAAAACAAGAGGCCCAAGAATAAGAGGAGAATATAGCCATCCTTTCCATATTAATGTCAGTGTGGAACCCATAAACCCATGTGCGACCAATACACCAAAGAGAACACCACCGTTTAGACAACTGAAGTTTGTAGGAAGTCTGATAGAAAGAAGTACATCTATCGCAGGAGAAACAATTGGAGGAGTCAGTTCATGAAGTACTAGTCAAGTATCTACACCGCGCGACAGAGGTAGCAATTCAGTATTTAGAATGGCAGGACATGACCCCATGATCAGATTACCATAATTTCGAGGAGAAGCATCAGAGGACCCTAAGAATCATTTGTTCATTTGTGCAAAGATCTAGGAGGAAAAACAAATCACTGATGAAGATACCAAACTTGTGCAGCTAGCGATCACGCTTAGAGACCGCGCACTAGACTGGTACATGAGTCTAGACATGAACAGTGCCCCTGGAATGATGAGGACACTGGAAGACATTAATAATCTATTGATTAATGAGTTCCATAAGTCGAGATCAGAGGATCAATACATGAACGAAATGACCGATATAAGACAGAAACCGGGAGAGTCTGTATGGGAGATTGACTAGAGATTCAAGTGATTGAAGGGGAAGTTAAAATACCTTATGACCGAGATGCAGCACCGACATCTATTTTTCAACTCACTACTCCCACACCTAAAATATCCCTTACGACAGCAAAAGTTTTAGATGCAGGTCGAGGCTCTACATGCAGCCTTGTAGATGGAAGAGAACCAATACCAGCAGATGGACCCAACTATTGAAGAATTGAAGGAGGATTTGAAGAACCTAACATTTCAGTTGAATCCGAATAAAAACAAGGACAAACGGGAAGTTTTTTGGTGCACCACATGCAGGATGCAAGGACACCACAAGAAAAAATGTCCAACATTCGCACAAAATATGGAAACAAGCATGCCAAACCTACTACCACAGGGAGGATTATGGTGTGAAATCTGTAAGAAATCAGGTCACGACCCTTATCACTGCATGATGATGCAGAAGTACTAGACAGTTCCAAATAATTATTATTGCACCTTTTGTAAGTCGGTAGGCCACGATGACAAATATTGCAGAACCATGGAGCTGATGCGGGAGAGAACATCAAACGCCTACGGGGTACAGGCCGAAATGATGACTGGGCAAACAACGCAACAGTTCAATCAAGCCCCAGCTCCATACAACACTGTGCAACAACCATACAACAATGCACAGCCACAGTACAACTCGACGCAACCCTAGTATAATACCGCGTAGTACAACCAGGCACCACAGTACAACGTGCTGAGAGGGGACCGAGCAAGCTATCGAGGAGGGGGACGATCTAGAGGAGGTTTCGGATGGGGCAGAGGACCAGTCACCTGTCAAAACTGTCAACAACCAAGACATTATGCATGGGAATTCCCATAGCCTACAACAACTTGTATGTACTGTCGTGCATCGGATCACGGGACAGAGGAATGTCTGACACTATTAGTAAAGATCCAGGAAAAGAGGAACCAGAACAACCAGAATGTTCAATGGATTTCTGTCTAAGTAAGGGAATATGGATGGAACATCAACATAGTCACTCGTGGAGGAACAAAGACAGGAAATGACACAATCCGACAAGAACCCACATAGAACCAATGGGTAAAGAAGAACATCGAACCAAGGAAGCAGTTTGATGCACCTAAAGAAAAGGAGACTTTTAAGGAAGCCAAACAAGAATTTCATAAGATGGACACAGTTTCAACTTCCACTACGCAACCAGTCCATGAAGCACCGGAATATGAAATGCCGCTAGCATTGGATCATACCAACAGAATGCCACCCAAGGGACAAGTAAGTACTATCAAAGACTTTTTGCAGACATGCATAAAAATGTTAAGTGATCCTTCATCTGTGAAAATATTGCAACACATCCTAGAGAAATGTAGCAAGAAGACGGAATAAAAGCTAGAACCGAAAATTTTCAATCATCTACACACAAGAAGAAGAACAAGTAGGGAATTTAGATTGAATGCTAACATTGGGGATTTCAAAATGGGAGATATCATACTGGACCTAGGATCTAAAGTGAATGTGCTACCCAAGAAAATCTGGAAATACATGGGAGAGCCAACATTGGGATATTCAAATGTCCAATTAAAACTAGCAAACTAGCATAGGGTCCTACCAATCGGGAGACTGAAAGGAGTAACAATAGATCTTGATGGTGTGTGCACTAAAGCAGATTTTGAAGTCATCGAAATAGTATATGGAACAACACCGTACCCAACACTACTCGGTCTGGATTGGGCGTTTGAAAACCATACCATAATTAATTTGAAGACAAGGAAAATGAAATTTGAATCTGGATATTACAGGGTCATAGCACCACTAGATTCATCAGAAGGGGAGAGGTTCATAGAACCCACTTGCTTGGACTTAGAGGAAATCGGTCAGTTGTATAGAAAAACTGTGCGCGAGGAGGATTACATAAACCCAACTGCAGACGGAGTACTCGGTTGGCGCAGTATTACTTCATGCACAACAGATTCAGACACTAGGTTAGAAAAATGGTAGCAGAGACTACACGAAGTATCCATGAGAAGATGTGCAAGAATAGACCACGCAGTACGGTGGATAGGCATAGAAATCAAAGAACCACCCAGTTTCCATGGACTAAATGATTTGGAAACATTCTTAACGCTATATGAAGACAAAGTACTAGAGAACCAGAGGCTACTAGCACTAGAATTAGCACTCAATGCCACACCCGCAAGATGGTGGGGCACACACAAGGAGACTATCACAAACTGGTACCAATCTAAGCAGTTACTACGCATAAGGTTCAGTGCAGAACAGAAAAAAAAAAAACAACAACGGAGATATGAAGGACTAGGGACACCAGTGAAACACTTGGAGGAATGCAAAATGCTATGGAAAATGACACCACCAGAGGAATGGCCTCACCACTTTATTCACACTTTAGAAGGCATACCAACGAACTGGTATACAGATCAAGAATTGTGCAAAGGAACTACAACATGGGCTACATTGCAACAGAACTTTACCATCACCTTCTCATTTGAGAATGAGAACCCCAACATAGATGCATCCCTGAAACGGATCAGAGGAATTATATTCATTAAAGAACCATAAATAGAACTGATTACTGAAGCGAAGTAGCAAAATAAGAAGACAGTCAAGGAACTACTGTCATGTTACCAGGTACAGGAGGAAACACCAGATGAAGAGGACCTACGTGTCATCCAGATTGCAGAACTAGAAGGTGAAAGAGATGTGAAGGGACCACCCATAGAATCCCAAGTTATTTTCGCACTAATCAAGGTAAAGAAAGTTAACATCGGAACCGCTGAACATCCCAAGATGGCCAGCATTGGAGACTACTGGGATGATCCAACAGTAGAAAGAATTACAAAATTGTTGCATGAGTACAGTGACTTATTTCCTACAACATTTACAGAGATGAAGGGTATAGCAGGAGAACTGGGAGAGATGAAAATACCTCTCAGACTTAAAGCAAGACCGATTAGACAACAACCATATAGACTGAACCCCATATATAAATAGAAAGTTAAAGAGGAGATTGACCAGATGCTTGAATCCGGCATAATTGAACCAGTCGAGGAATCAGAATGGATAAGCCCGATGGTCGTATAGGACAAGAAACAAGGATGGCAGATTAGGATATGCATTGACTTGAGAAAATTGAATGATGCATACCTACACAACCCATTCCCTACACTGTTCACGGATGAAGTATTAGAGAATGTGGGGGAACACGAAGCTTACTCATTCACTGATGGATTATCAGGCTACCATCAAATTAAGATAGCACAGGAGGACAGATACAAAACCACGTTCGTGACGGAATGGGGATCTTACCAATATACAGTCATGCCATTTGGACTAAATAATGCACCAACAATATTCTCCAGAGTGGTTATCGTAGCATTTAAAGAATTCATCCATCAGTTTCTCGAAGTATACTTGGACGACTGGACAGTCTATAGTCTGTTGAAAAACCATGTGGAATTTTTATGCTTGATGCTAGAATGATGCAGACAGTGTCAGATATCACTAAATATAAAGAAATGTATATTTGGAACACCATTTGGGATACTATTGGGCCATATAGTATGCAAACAAGGGCTATTGGTCAATCCGACAAAGATTACAGTTATCGTCAATTTACCAGCACCAAAAACAATCTGCCAACTACAAGTGATGTTAGGACACACAGGATACTATCGGAAATTCATCAAAGGATATGCGTATATCACAACAACAATGGAAAAACTACTAAGGAAGGATACAAAGTACCAATGGAATGACGAGTGTCAACACAGTCTGGATACCCTGAAGGAAAAGATGGTCACCACACCGATATTATTATTTCCAGACTGGGGAAAGACATTCCATGTGCATGTAGATGCATCAGCGATAGAACTTGGAGCTATCTTAGCGCAGCTAGGAGAAAGAGACTTGGATCACCCAATAACATTCGCAAGCAAAAAACTATCCTACTCAAAACAGAATTATAACACAATGGAAAGAGAAGGCCTAGCTATGGTGTACGCACTACAGAAATTCAGACACTACCTATTGGGAAAACATTTTAAGATGTTCACAGATCACTCAGCCCTAAAATACCTAGTCAACAAGCCAATGTTGGGGGGGAGAATCTATCGATGGATACTTTTATTTCAGGAATTTGAATTCGAAGTAATAGTCAAACCAGGAAAACTAAATGCAGGACCTGACCACCTATCACGGTTCACAAATGGAGAAGAACCCATGAGCTTAGAAGACAATTTTTCGGATGCACAGTTATTCTCAGTACAAAATGTTGATGACCACTTCGCAGAGATCATCCAGTACTTGAGCACAGGTACCATGCTGCAATATTATACCACAACACAGAAGAAGAACCTGGTAGTTTGCACAACCGACTATCAACTGATCATAGGACATCTATATAAAATGGATGCAGATAGCATTTTATGAAGGTACGTGTTAGAGCACGAACAACCAAGAATTTTAGCAGAAGCCCACGAGGGATTGGCAGGAGGACACTATGCAGGAAAATATACCGCATAGAAGGTACTATGCACAGGATTATGGTGGCCAACGATAAAGAGTACTTTCAGGGATGTGATGTCTGTCAAAGGGTATGCAATGTCAAAGGGTAGGCAAACCCAACAGAAGGGACGAGATGATGCTACGACCGCAAGTGACATTACATGCATTTGATAAATGGGCAATAAACTTTGTGGGACCAATTAACCCACCAGCCAAAAGAATAGGGGCAAGATACATCATCACCGCAACGGAATACCTAACAAGGTGGGCGGAAGTTGCACTAGTAAAAGACTACAGTGCAAAGACCACTGCACACTTCTTATTTGAACAAGTAATTACTAGGTTTGGGTGCCCAAGAGTTTTGATGAGTGACCAAGGCATGAATTTCATAAATAGCACCATCCATGTGATGCTCGAGGAATTTGAAGTTCACTACTAGAGAAGCACACCATATCATCCACACATGAATGGCACAGTAGAAGCCTTCAACAAAATTCTAGAGAACACACTAACAAAGACCTGTAACGTCAACAGAGATGACTGGGACCTCAAAGTACCAATAGTACTATGGGCGTATAGAATGACATGCAAAAACATGACAGGGCACACACCATTCAAACTAGTCTACGGCCAAGAAGCAGTAGTGCCATTATAATTTTTAGTACCCAACTTATGTGTAGCATTTATCACACAAATGAAAGAACGTGATGCAATACAGGAAAGACTGAACCAGCTGTTAGCAATGGAGGAAGACCGAATCCTGGCAGGATTCCATCAACAAGTGAAAAAGGCCAGAGACAAAGCATGGCATGATCGACACATTAAGAAGAAGACTTTCACGGAAGGAGATCTAGTATTGCTCTATGAGAGCAAGTCAATTCAACACCCAAGAAAGATGAGAATGAATTGGTTAGGACCATACGAGGTCAAATCTATAACAGACGGTGGAGTTGTACAGTTAATATATTTAGCAGGCATAGACCTCAGAGGAATGATCAACAGGAGCCAACTAAATATGTACAAGGACAATCAACCACCCACTGTGCAGAAAAAAAAATAAAAAAAAATCGCGAAGCATGCCAGAGATGAAAAATCCACAGGATGCTTGAATCACAAATTTAGGAAAGGCAAGAATAACGGTCACATGCCAAATAAAAATGAGTGGGAAATGGAAATTCGACAAAAGTAGGATGACAGGACAACACTAAGCGGAATTAAGGCACAACAAGGACTGGTGGAACATCACATTAAACACGCCAATTGGAAATGGCGAGGTAAGCGTAATGGAAAGTATGAAACTATCATAGATGAATTGAACCCACAGTTATGGTGCACTAATCGCATCATGGAGGAAGCATCCTCGGTAAGCTGCATGAAAATCCCATACAACACGCGAGCACAAAAGAAACTTGTCTATTTGTGAAAGGAGAACAAAGATAGGGAAACAACAGCTCGAATGAACAAAGCGAGACCCCAGAGCCCACCGCATTCCTCCAAAATCAGCAAATGTTCGACACTCACCACTATGGCACCACCGAAGTCCATCGAACCAGGCCAGACAGCCAGACCAACTAGGGTTCAAACTAGGTCACGAGGACCGCTGGAAGAAAATGAGCAGCAGCAATGAGAGATCGTTGATATCGATGAGATCCCATCCCCAAAGATAACACCGGTGAAATCGACACCAATACTAGAAGAGATTCAACAGCCACAAGCAGAGGTGCAGGAACCTCAGAACGAGGAAGCGGAAACCCAACAAGAAGTGCAACTAGAAAGCACCGAACCAGCCATGGAAGTTAACAGAATGACACAAAATCGAGGATCAGAGGGGCAACCAGACGAGTCGCAGGTACCCATCTTAGTTCAACCAATAGAAGAGACCATGGGAAATACCTCAGCTTGGCTAGAATGGATTACAAGGCAGCAACCAGGAATTTCTGGAACTTCGTACCAACCACCACAACAGGAAGACAGAGTTCTGATACCGATCTCACCTCGCAAGAAACCGACAACAGAAATTGTGCTACCACACATACCAGAGGGAGTACAGGTAGAGCCGTAGCTACTGGGTCACGTCGGGAAACTCAAGTATTCTGACCATGACGTCTCAGGCGAAACCAAGTACCCGGAACTTGTGCCAAGGGTTTTTATGAAGAACATAATGGTCAACCAACTTGGAGAAACAATCAGCCATACACATCAGTGGGCAGTTAGACTGGACAAAACAAGCATTTTAGGGTTGTTGAAATTCCCACATTTTGGCAGAGGCCATTACGCGACAGCATGCGTTAAGCAGTTGTTAGCGGTTACACATGGAGGGGATATATGGTTGAACAAACCCGTCCCCATAACTGTTGAGCTTATTGCACAGATAACAAGACTACCCAGGCGGGGTATGGATCCCGCGTTGATTTTGGACGATAAATACAAGGAGAAAGCATTAGTAGAGGAAATGAAGAAGAAATATGGTACTGCCAAGGGGATAAGAGGCATTATAATCAAATGGATCAACAATGCAGTGACACAATTGGGCGCAAAGATCTTAGCCTGTAAACTGCTAAGAAAATGTCGCAAAGACAAAGTACTGGCAGGAGTCATTATAGTTGCAGCTCAGTGCACAGAAGGCACTTTCATGAGTTGGGTGCCTTATCTATTAAACTTGTTCCAAGTGGAATGAAAGCACACATAGGAACTCGGTACAGAATTCTATTACTCATGGCTGCTCAGCCTCATAGCCTTCATGGGATGGTGGGAACCAGAGTATGTAGTTTTTGCTACTATACCACAACTAGCGAGAGCGAGATATCTATTACTGAGATCTGGGCCACATGCCAGACATAAGAGGGAAAATGGAATCATCTTTGAAGCATACCTACGGGACATAAAGGAAACTATTAGCTAGTCATGGAGAATAACACCAGAAGTTGTCGCGTGATATGGGGACATCGCTAACTTATGGGCTACACGTCAAGCCATGTGGATACAACCAAGGCAGAATCCAGATAAACAATGGCTATTGATGCACTACTGCATCACAGAAGGTGATATAGACATGGTCATCATTGAATGGACCGATGCATGGAGGATACCATCCATTCCTCGAGAAGTACCAGAAGGACCCGTAGAAGGAGAAGCAACGCAGGTGGAAACACAGCCTTTGCAAATCCCAGTGCCCAAGAAACCAAGGATGGGCCAAAACAAATCAACTCAGGCAAATGAAGGGTCAAAGTAGACAAAAATCCAGAAGGGGCAGAAAGAGACCAACGAACAACCAAAACAAGCTAAGGGATCAAAGGAGACCGCCCCAAACCCCATCACACAGGAACCAGGGGGAACTAAGAGACTGGTTGTACAGGCTGCAGGCATGCGCAAGAAATCAAAGGTGCAACAAAAATCACCGAACTACACGATCACGGAGGACAACGGAGAAATGATCACCAAAATGGTCCAGGATTGTCTAGCAGAAGACTTCGATCATGCAACACATCACAGGGATAATCTACAAAAAGAGCTAGCAAAAATAGGACACTCGAGGAGGCTCAGAGAGTGAGTAGCAGCAGAGGAATAGATTCGTCGACAACACAAACCAACGAAAGAGTGGAGGTAGAAGAACGAGACCCAACTCTCCCAATGCTACACGCACACGCGATGGTCTACATAAAATCGAGCATGCTACAAATGGATGAAATTGTGGGACAGACACCACTGAAGGATTTGGACCACATCCAATTAGTCTTGAAACGGATGCCATCAAGGGAACTGTACAAATTATAGGTTAGCATCGACCACGAGATACAATCTCGAGCACATAAAAACTTAATCGATCTACAGAAAGCAACAAAGAAGCAGGACGCGTTGGAGAAAGATTGTGAGCAGGCCAAATTTGAAACTCGGGAGGAGACAAAACACAGGAACGAAGAGTGGGAGAAATTTTTGGAAAACTTCCAAGCACTGCACAAGGAAACAAACTCCCAGTCATAGAAAATATCAACCAGATTACGCAGGCAATTGCTCAATACTAGAAGGAGATCGAGGACCTTCGAGAGCATCTCACACCAACAACCCCACCTGCAGTAAAGGCGCAAAGGAGGAAGGCAACAACAATGCAAATATAGGAGATGGAGAAGCAGGTTAGCATGACAACTGACTTGCTTGACAAAGCAGCGCAACTTTGGACAAGACTAGAGGAGGATCCAAAGGTTCAACACTAGGAAAAGGAAGAGGAAAGGATCAATGCAACGATCCAAGAACTCAAATAGAGGCAAAAGACCATACCAATCCTAGAATGTGTCAAGGGGATGCAATAGCTGAAGAATATGCAAGAAGAACTTATCATTGCGCAAACACAGAAACATGAGCATCAGGCTCAAATAGAACCACTACAGGAACGGGTAGCAGAAGTACTCACACAGGCAGAAGCAGCTAGAAAACAGATGGCATAGACACAGGAAGAATGTGCAGGACTACTAAGCGATGAAGTGGCAGTTTAGGTAGTAGATACCATTAAGGAGAAGACTGCGCAGGCACTGACAAAAGTAGCAGAGCTAAGGGAAAAATTCCAGATGATGACCGAGGAGATCGAGGCCGCTCAGAAAGATTAGGTGACTTGGGAGGAGTCACATGTCAGTGTTGGGGGCATGTTGGCAGCAGGCCGAAGTGGGAAAGAAAGCATGCACAAAGAAGAATGACAGCTGGAAGAGAAATTGTGGGAAAGAAAGCGTGCACAAAGAAGAATGACAGTTGGAAGAGAAATCGTGGTAAAGAAAGCGTGAAAGAGGAAAGCGACAATTGGTAAGAAAGAAGAGCATGCACGCATGCAAGAAGGAGACGCCAGCTAGAAGGAAGCAAAGCACGCATGCAGAGAAGGAAGACCTAACGATAGTAGGGTTAGTGTTTTTGTAAGGTTTTTGTGTAAATGGTTGAAGAGCCTGAGAGGTTCGGTTAGGTTCAATTTTGCTACTTTTGTAGAGGTTGATATGGTAGGGAATGTTTTTGAATAGATGCACTATTTTTGTAAACCAATTAAGCTAAGAGGAAGAAAGAAGCTAGATCTTGAGGATTAGATCGTAGGCCGAGGAGGCTGGTGCGATCTAGTTCGCCTCACATAGATCTCACCCATATGAGGAGAGTTGTAAGCGCGCGGCGTAAGAATTGCATAACTGCCATAATAAGAGAGCCAAGAGCCAAATCTTTGTGGACGTAGCCCAGGAGGGGGTGAACCACGGTAATACATGTGTAATGTGATGAATGCATGCATATCTTTGTTATATTTTTGGTAGTTAAATGTTGTGTGGAATGCATGAATGAATGAGTTATTATATCGCTTGAGTAATTGATGTTGGGTTATCAAGAAAAGAGGCCACAAAGATCAAAATATTAAATGGAATAACAGTAGTTCATAATACAAATCATAATTAATGGCTCAAAATGCAGATCCCATATCTCTCACTCAATCCTAGGCTATAAACACCTGATTCTTACAACCACCCATTTAAAATTATCTCGGGTGAGACTGCGCAGTGCATTTTGTGTATTGTGTTGCCTTCTGGTTTACCATAAGGGCCGATAGTTTTAGGCTTTGTTGGTACCCTTAAAGATATGAACCCTAGGTCTACGAAGCAGGTAGTAGAGAGAAGTCATCCAGCTAAACCAACATGGTTAAAAGTGGTAAATTATCTCATATTGATTCACCCCCCCCACCCCTCGCCTCAGTATTCCAACAATTGGAATCAAAGAAAGTTCCTTCAGAAAAAAATTTAACCACTGGAAGGAAGATCATGGTAAGCAATAGTTGGTATAGAAAAGGAATACCACAATTCGAAGGTAAGAATTTCTTGTAGTATGATATGTGAGCATCATAATGAAAACGTTTTTACAAGCACATGGATATGATGTTTGGTACTCAATTGTTACAAGATACACCGGTTCAAACAATCCAAAGACTGCAGCTAAGAAATAATTAAAAAAGAACAACAAAATTGCAATGGATTTCATCATGGAAGGATTACCTGATTCGGTGAAAGTCAAAGTGGGACAATGTTGATCAGCCAAAGAACTTAGGGATAAGCTACACAATGTCTACTCAAAGGAATCTCATACCACAAAGCCAAAGAAAATTAAAGAAAGCATATGTAAAAAACGAGAAGAAAGATGCTCTTCATGTCAGATAGATTCAGAGGAAGAAGATTGTGAAGAAGGAATAGTATACCTTGAAGTAGAGTTAATCAGTGCTTTAGACGAATTGTCAAAATAATGGAAGAAGATCAAGTCTCTTGAGGAACCAATAGTCAAGAATAATTCTCAATAAATTTTTCAAGAATCCCAATAGGTCATTGTGAAACTGAAAGCTCAGCTAGAAGAAGCCAAAGTGATTGAATAAAATCTCACGAGTCAGTTGGATGAAAAGCAATGTTTGGAAGCTAAAATGACAGAAAAAATAAAGGAAGTAAAGAAGAGAGAAGATTTTGACAGATCATCTTAAGGAAAGAACTGAGGATTTAAACTAGCTTGAAGAATAATTTGGCCACGAAGAAATAATCACATTGAAGACCAAACTTGAAGAAGCAAAGAGAATAGAATAAGTCATGAGGATTCAGATGATGAAGAAAGAAGAAGAAGTTGTCACATTGAGAGTTAAAATCATCAAGCTCGGCAAGAATGTTGAAGAGAGAAAACATCCACATCATCAATAAAGGAAGTTAAAGAGAAACATTACAGGTTACCGGAAGGGAAAAATCAAGAGAATCCTAAGAGTTATGTAGAAGTCATAAAAGTTTCTATGAAGAAGGAAGAATTCAAGCCCCTAAAGAAGAACATTTCATAAGTGTAGAAGACTAAAGAAGAAGATTACAGAAGAGATGAATATCAAATAAGACCCTCTACATTTAGACAACAAATAAGCTTCAATCTTGATGATGGAATCAGCGAAAGAGAATAATGTGATCAACCGAGGCATGAATTTAGAAGTACTACATCACAAAGAAGATCATTTACTCCTAGGTATCAAAATTTATTTTATGGTTATTGTTTTAATTGTACTAACTTTGGACATAAGGTTGTAGATTGCAGAGCATATGGAAGAAGTGATGCTTATGTGGCCCCAAATAAAATTGAATATTACAAATTCCACAATTATGGTCACATAGCTCGGAATTGCAAAAGCATGACAAAGCCCTCCATGAAAGAAAACGTCGATGTCACATACATAAAGGTTTGGAGAGGAAAATAAAGACATGAAGAGAAGGTAGATAAAAAACAGGTCCTAGAGATTGTAGGATTCGCAGTAGTACGAGAAAGAAGAGAAGAAGAGAAGGAATAGGCCCAAGAAATTGTACTCTCAGGAATTGTAGTGAAAGATCATAAATAATCCATAGGAAAAAAGGAAGAAGTCATAGTTAATGAAGATGACGAGTCTACAAATGGAGAGGAAGATTACTCTACATTAGGGCGGATTCCTCCATTTTTCTAAGCCATCCGGCTTGGATACTCCCAACATTATGAATGTTGAACAGGGAGTGTCTATGTAGTAGCTACTACATATCAAAGAACCATCCTTCGAGTAGTTTGAAGTATTTGCAGAGACAGATTCATAGCAATCAGATAGCAGAAGTACAGAGTGATAGATGGGTCAACATTTTGGACAGTTGAGTAATAAATTTATGAACAGTTAGTAACATATGGACATAGATGGATATTTAGTAGGTACAGAAAACATTGGTTAGAGTAGATACATAGTAGTGTATTTACAATTGGAATCAGTTGGAATCAGTTGGTCACGGAAAGGCAAGCATTAAAAGAAACAGTAGAATAGGGAAAGAGAAATAGTCAGCAGAAGCTGAATCATCGGAAGAAAATCATTGAACAGTATGGTCAAGTGAACATGACAAGTGAATGATGAAATCAAGTAATGAATGTTTTTTATATATGTGAGAGTTACAAGAGGAAGACCAATGGAAAATTAGAAAGCAATGGAAGAGAGGAAAGGAAACATATATAGGTAGCCCTACATTGATCTACATAACGTCTTGCAAAAAATTCAAGGGAAGAAAAATCATCAAAGAGAGAGATCTAGAAAGAAATACTAGAAGCATGCAAATAGGGGGAGACATACTGACGGGGGGAGTTATCCTTTTACTCATGATGACAAAAGAGAAGAGAAAGAACAAAGGCATGAAAATAGAGAGAAATAATAGATGCATGAAGACAGGGGGAGAAGCCCCAAGGAGAGAGACCCTTTGTCATTGATGTCAAAGGGGGAGAGTGAGAAACATTGATGAGGAGCAATAGTCATAGGGGGAGCATCAGTGTTTACATCAATGTTGGTGTTTCCATCAATGGAAAAGGGGGAGATTGTTGGACAATTGGTTGTCATTTATTTTAACCCTTGGAGGTTGATTTCAACCCTTGGAGAAGTTTGGAATCCCTAGAGATGTGGTTGAGATTGATGGTGAGTTAGTTTTCATTGATGGAGTGGTGGATGTGAGCAGATGTGTTGGGTGCATTTGATGAAGTCTACATGAAGCCTTGGAAGTGTGATTAATTGTACCAAAATTTGGTTGAGGAATATGGATATGAAGGATAGTGTAAATGCAGGTAAGACACTCATAGATGGATATTCCTTGTCGTGCCAATTCCAGTGATAGGTGGTACACCACGTGGTTCCTCACGGGTGAGTAGTTATGAGGTCATGAAGTTGGAAGCCCCAAATATGGGTTAAGAAGACCCTAATTGGTTACAATATGGGTTAAGAAGTCCCTAATTGGTTGCAATTCATTCATGAAAAGGTAAAGTGGTTGTAACAAGAAAGTTCAAGAAGTCCTAAAATTAAGGAAAGAGGTTACTTAGAAAAAGTATATATACACTTCAAGAAATCACTCATAAGAACATTGACACACACATTCTATTGAATATATTTTATGTGAGTAAGTGATTCCTATATGAGTACCAAGGAGATATGAGGCCAATTTCATAGGGAAGATGAAGTAAAGAAGGGAAAAATTCCAAGGGAGGATGAAGTCTTGTGATGATGTGTTCTAAGGTATGTCCTTTAAAGGTCATATTACCATTTTTGTTATAACTTGTTTTCTAGAATGATTCAGATAGTGAAAATTGGAGGAGGTTGATAAGACATGTCCATGTAACTTTTTTAAACATTTCATTTTCTGGGTCGTTGTACTTTTTGAGATACACGNTAAAGGTCATATTACCATTTTTGTTATAACTTGTTTTCTAGAATGATTCAGATAGTGAAAATTGGAGGAGGTTGATAAGACATGTCCATGTAACTTTTTTAAACATTTCATTTTCTGGGTCGTTGTACTTTTTGAGATACACGCTGTGGAAGATAGGTTTTGTGTCTAATCTTGAAACTAGTCTCAAATAGGTGTTCCAGGTAAAATAATCATAACTTCTTCATAGAGGATCCAAATTTAGTGAGACCAAATGCATTGAATAGAATACAATTTGTATTATGTTTTTTATGATTTTCATATCTAGATATAAAATATGATGTGTGTGACATGCTCTACAAGTTCGCTCTACAGAATAAGCTAGAATTCAGCAAGGTCTACCACTTTTTCTATAACTCATTTTCTAGGATGTTCCAAGCAATGAGACTTGGAGGAATTGTAGAGACAATATTGAATAATATTGGGTACAAGTTTCAAACCTTTATTCATTATAGGTACATATTTATTCTTGTTGAAATTTAGGGTTTGTGACTAATCCAAAAACTAGTCTCCTGAGACTAACATAAAGTTTGATGAAGATGTTATTCTCTTGTTGTTGAAGTTGAGGAAGGTCTACAGGTATGTGATCACATACGCCAGGTCTATTGCCGAGTTAAAATTATGTTTATATGCATTTTTTGAGGGTTACATGTTGATGATGTTATGGTGCATGCTTGAGGCAAGTCTTTGCTATATTGTTGAAGCATTGACACATGCTTGAGGAACATATTAGGTTCATGGTCGAGGCATGTACTTGGTATATGATATTGGTTGTTTGGTACTTTATTGAGGTACACCATTGATGGTACTTTCTTGGTATATCCTATGGTACATGAAGTATGGCATGATCGAGCGATATGGTATAGGGTTGTTGTGCATTGTTGTTGTACATGGTTGATACATGGTATGGTACAGGACTAATACTTGGTATGGTGTTGATGTACATGGTTGATGGTTGAGGCATATGGTACAGGTTATGGTGCATGGTTGATGCACAGTTTGGTATAGGTTTTGGTGCATGTTTGATGTACGGTTTGGTACAGGTTATGGTACATGGCTGATGCTTGGTATGGTACAAGTTGATGGTTTGGTACATGCTTGATAGAGGCATGTGTTGGTGATGTTGGACATCTAGTTAAGAGGTTTCCTTGGTATATGATCCATGTGAGAGGATCTGGTTGAGAATCAGTGACAATGACAAGTTGGACAAGTTGATAGTGACAGGTTGGATACAATGATAGATTGAAAGGTTACAGGTTGATGTGGCAGTGGAAGTGACAGTGACAGTGACAGTGATAGTGGAAATGACAGTGGAAGTGATAGTGGCAATGACAGTGACAGTGACAATGACAGTGACAGTGGCAGTGATTGTGGTGGTGACAGTTGGTCTACATTTATATTTCAGGGCAGCAGGATGGGGCAAAGAAAGGGGGTTGTAGCCTCCTTCCAGTTGGTGTCAAAGAACATAGGGAGTTGGATATTCTTTCAGGTTGGAGCTTGAGAATCAGGGGGTTATAGTCTCCTTCTGGTTGGAGCCAGAGAATTTAGGGAGTTGTATCTTCCTTCAGGTTGGCGCATGTAAATCAGGGGGTTGGTGCCTCCTTCTAGCTGGTGCTGGAGAATTTAGAAGTTGGTGTTTCCTATGAATGTATTCTTGATATATATAAGAAAGAATTTCGTGGTTTTCTCCCGTTTGGGTTTCCATGTAAATTCTGGTGTACTGTGTACTTGATGTGATGTTGTTGATGTGATGTTTCTTATGTTTATATGATAATTATATACTTATGATATATTGATGATATACTGTCAATTAAGTTGAAATTTATATATTGTGGTTAAAAATGGTAAATGTGCTCAT
>SNQJ01S0107925.1:42229-63549 GCA_010110895.2 Picea sitchensis | reverse complement strand
GTTGTTGTACCCAAGAACAGAAAATGACCAGCATGGCTAGAATCCACCTTACAGGAAGCAGAAAAATATAAAGCTCCCAGTGGCACCTTCAGGGAGAGCAAGAGGCCCAAAAGGTTCTCTAGTTATGCGGCACTCATGACAAATCTTGTCAATGCAGAACCTTCTTCATTTGAAGAAGCAGTCAAGAAGAAAGAATGGAAGGAAGCTATGATGGAAGAATATCAATCCATCATGAAAAATGATGTATGGGAAATTGTGCCTAGACCTGAAGGAAAGTTTGTAGTAACTTCAAAATGGGTTTACAAGATAAAGCATGCAGTGGATGAAAGTATCGATGAATACAAGGCAAGATTCGTGGCTAGAGGGTTCTCCCAGCAGCAGGGAGAAGACTATGATAAGACGTTTGCTCCAGTTGCCAGTTATACCTCTATTAGAGCCATCATATCTCTTGCAGCATCCATGGGTTGGAGTTTACATCGATGGATGTAAAGACCGATTTTCTCAATGGAGTAAATGAGGAAGAAGTATACATAGAGCAACCTCAAGGTTTTGAGGTACACCCGAGAGAAACCCATGTATGCAGATTAAAGAAGGCCTTGTATGGACTCAAGTAATCTCCAAGAGCTTGGTATGCACGAATTGACAGTTACTTGATGAGACTTGGATTTTCCAAGAGCTATGTTGATCCAAACATTTATTACAAGGTTGTGAATGATGCACCTGTGATCCTACTACTATATGTTAATGATTTGTTTCTAACATGTGCAGAGCCTCTCATTATTCAATGTAAGAGGGAGCTAGCCTCTGAATTCGATATGAAGGATCTTGGTCTCATGCATTATTATTTGAGACTAGAAGTATGGCAGAAGCGTGGTGAAAGTTTCCTGGGGCAAGGGAAGTATGTTGTAAAGATCCTTCAGAAGTTTGGGATGATGGATTGCAAATCCATGGCAACTCCCATGGTGACAGATATGAGGAAGTTGAGAGACTCAGATTCTGATCCAATAGACTCGTCCCTATACCGATAGTTAATTGGCTCATTGATGTATTTGGTTAAACCTGGTCGGACATTTGCTATGTTGTGAACACATTGAGTCAATTCCAGGTGGAACCTAGACATGAGCATTGGATAGCTGCAAAGCACATTTTGAGATATCTTCGTGGGACGCTAAATTATGATTTGAGATATACCTCAAACAGTGATGTACAGTTGCATGGATTTATTGATTCAAATTGGGCAGGGAGTGCAAATGACAGAAAGAGTACTTCTGGTATATGTTTCAGTTTGGGCTCTGCTATGATATCATTGGCTAGAAGGAAACAAAAGTTTGTTTCACTCAGCACTGCAGAAGCGGAGTATATTGCAGCTTGTGATGCTTGTACGGAAGATGTATGGCTCCGTAAGATGGTTTATGGACTATTTGATCAAGTGTTGGATTAAACTGTGATATATTGTGATAATCAGAGATGTGTGAAGCTTTCAGAGAACCCCGTGTTCCATGATAGGTCGAAGCACATTGAGATCAAGTACTATTTTATTTGTGATAAAGTCCAAAAGGGAGAAGTGATTCTCCAGTACATCTCCATCGATGAGCAGACAGTTTATATTTTGACGAAGCCTCTGTCCAAGATAAAGTTGGCATACTTGAGGGACAAGCTAGGACTCGTGGAGATTGCTTCGTTGGTTGAAAGGGAGGAGATGACTTCTTCGGTTGGGAGGGAGTGTTGATATATGGCATCATGTATAGTCAGTGTGATGATGGACAGACATTCTCCCTGTGGAGAATGGTCCAGGTTGACATAATGTTGATGTGTATCATGCTAGTATAGCTTAGATATGATGCATTAGCATCATGCTAGTACAGCTTAGAGATGATGCATATGTCTGAGTCGCGTCATGCTAGTACATCTTAGATATGATGCAGTAGCATCATGCTAGTACAGCTTAGAGATGATGCAGGTGACTCGCATCATGCCAATACAGCTTAAAGATGGTGCATCGACACCATGCTAGTACGGCTTAGAGATGATGCACATCATGCCAGTACAGCTTAGAGATGGTGCATTGACACCATGCTAGTACGGCTTAGAGATGATGTAGACGGTACTCCACATCATGCCAGTACAGCTTAGATACGATGCATTCGCATCATGCTAGTACAGCTTAGAGATGATACAATGGAGAGGATGGTTCTTGTAGCCATTGAGGACATTCAGCATCTGTTGGGACAGTCATTCTTCTAGGACGTATGTCCGGATTAGAAGAATGGTCCCTGTATCACTCTGTTGAGTGAGTGACTTATGCCAGACACTTTGTTGAGTGTGTTGAGTCCAACACATGACTTATTCAGCATCATGCCCGATTACTCAGATGGAGTATGGCCTAGAGAGATGATGCAAATGATGATATGATTTGATGCCGGAAGATTGTTGTACTGCATGGTGATAGCTTGTGTAGCTATTACTTGATTGCAGTGGAGACTATATGTCTCTGGATAATAGCTATGTACTACTATGGTGGATGTGTTCCACTAGTAGTGATCGTGTGTCACTAGATAGTAGTTGTGTGCTACTAGGAGTGGTTGTCTACCACTGGATAGTAGTTGTGTACTGCTATGGATCGACACTTTTGTGATATATTGGATGGCATTGTAGTAACTGTGTACTACTACTAGATTGCCATGGAGACTACTAGTAGTGTTGAAGGTATTTCCTAGGTTGGTGTGCCAACCAGTGGTGTTGGAGGTGATTGCCAGCTAGATGGATAGTGATGATGATGCTCGTGACTTGATCTACGTGATCATTAGATAGCCTTTGTGGCTATGATGATGCTACATGTTGAATGGTCTGCAAAACTATGTGAGCCTTGCCCATACCATGTGAAATGGATGGATAAGTTTGAGACCATTACAGTTAATACCTCCCTAGCTAGGCGGGAGTGTTGATATTATGGTAGTTGCGGGAGGTATCAACCTCCATGTGTAACCTTTGACTAGATTAGAATATTCTGGAAGCAAGAGAAACCCTAAACAGATGTGTAAAAACCGTAGAAGACAAGTCGGCTCAATAAAATAATTATTATTAAAGTATTAGCTTCTAAAAAGACAAGTCGGCCTAGTCGGCCCAGAAAAGTGACAAGAACCACTATAAATAAGAGATGATCTAGCTCATTTGTACACACTCATCTCACTCACTCTCTAAAGTGTAGCGCAAGTTTGGAGCTGCAGCTGCAAGGATGGAAGGTGGATCTTCTGGAGTGTTTCTTGGTCTCTCTATCTAGCGTCATCTAGCCTAAGATGTGCGCCCTTTCTAGTATCTCTTGGTGGTATACTTGGTGACATTCTTGGTGGTATTTTGATATTCTTGGTGGTATTCTTGGTAACTGCAACTGCAAATGCTGCAGCTGAGTATTGTTCTTGTTCTATGGCTTTGGGACTTTCTATCTGGTGAGCTATCTTTGGAGAAAGATGCGCTCTCTTGGTTACTTGTTGGTTCTAGTGCTGCTTCCGGAATCATTCTATCTAGCAAAGGTTATGGTGCTCGGGGGTGGCTGCGTGCCTATGGTTGGGTGACAATATTGCTGATATTGTCTATGGTAAAATGAGCACATCGAATATTTTAACAAGATCCTCCCAATCTTTCATTATCAAAGCATTGACTTTAATGAAGGTTTCAAATAGGGTTCTCACTCAAGCCCAATGGCTATGGGATCAAGCAGTGGGAATGGTTGGTTGAAAAAATGGAGGCAAGAATTAATAATCGGTGCAATAGATGGTTATCAAGCGGTGGTAGGTTGGCATTGGTTAAATCAGTGCTAGAGGTAATCCCAGTCTTATAGCATACTCTAGCATCTATTCCAAAAGGGATCTTGGAGAAAATTAGGAAGAAGGTCTTTAGATTCCTATGGACTGGGAACATTCAACAAGGGGATCCCACTGGTCAAGTTGAAAGAAATTGCCAAGCCAAAAGTGGAGGGTGGATGGGGATTGATGATAACCATTATTTTGAGAAATCCTCCGCAATCAAAAGTTTATGCAGAGTATCTCTCAAGAAAGTTTGTGGAAAGACATAGTAGTTCAGAAGTACATAAAGCCAGTGTTAATAGTGACTGGATAAGAAACCAGAGGAAGCCCATAAATAATGTGTCCACCCACTGGAAACCATTGGTATAGTGGTTTCCTTTGATAGGCAGATGGTTGGTATGGAAGGTAGGGACTGGGGAGCAAGTTAGGGTGGGTGTGGACCCTTGGGCTGGATGTAAGAATGAATACAAGTTACCTGATAGATTGAGAGCTGGTTTAGGAAAAAGGCATTTATACACTTAATCGGGTAGCAGATCAGGAGAACACTGATATATGGCAGCAGGGGCAGAAAAAGGCAGACGTTTTAAGGTTAGAAGGTGAGGATGGAGTTATATGGAATGGATATGTTGGGAATTTGCTCAGAAGTCATGTCAGAATCAGTGAGGAAGATGACTCCTTTGTTTGGTCTAAAAATCAAACTTTGGGCTTTTACTCAGCTAGACTGGCATATCAAGCAAATTTCTCCCCARAGCCAGGACACAAAGCCTGGTGGTGGAAAAGTTGTKGAAGGTAAGAGCTCCAAAAATAGCAATGTTATTTATGTGGCTAGCACTAATGAATAAGGTGCTAACATGGGAAATCATGCAAAAACGAGCTAGATGGGTGCCCGGAATCTGCATACTATGTAGAGAAGAAGAAGAAACTATAACTCATTTACTTATAAGATGCTCTTATGTCCAGCAATTTTGGACAGAGGTTGATCAGTTTACTGGTGTTAAGGATGGGTGGATCAGTGACTCTGTAGAATAGTGTTTAAATGCTTGGYGGGATAMGAAGGATTTGAAGGAATGGCGAGCAGTACCCTTCTTGACTAGTTGKGGAGTCTGGCTAGCTCAAAATTCCTTGCTCTTTTGAAGATAAAGGGATTCCCTCCTTTCAAGTGGCATACCAGATTAGAGAAATGGCTACTGCTTCTAAAATACCAGAGAGGCAGATGTCGGTATCAGTAAWTAATAAGCAGCAGACTTGGGATTTTTTTTTATGGATAAAGTCAAGGGCTACAGGATAGCAGCAATGCTGGTTGCATATTATATCTTTATGAATCTCATTCAATTAGGATGAAGGAAGCCCTGGGAAAGGGTTCTAACAACTTTGCAGAATTGATGGCACTTAGACTTTTATTAAAAGCTGCTGTGGACAAAAATATAAGGCATATTCAGGTATATGTAGATTCAAATTTAGTGATCAAGTGGATGAAGGGAATTGGCCAGCTATTAAATATCCATTTAAAAATATTAGCGGACCAGTTAAAAGATATAGCAAATTCCTTTGAGATGATTACTTTCACGCATGTTTTAAGAGAACATAATCAAGAGGCAGATAGGCTCTCAAAGGAAGGTTACCAGGTTGCTGAGGGGAGGGTGATTTTTGAGGAGCTCAGAGAGGAAATTGGAAGCATCTTTGAAGACAGTGATCCCTAAAGCAGATACACAAAATCTGAAGATTGCAGGAGTTATGTTTCTGAGCCTAGCGGGATCAAATTATGAGGCTTTTTATGCTTGCAATTAAGAAATATTAGATGCTATGATTTCAAGCTTTGTTGTCGAAACTCAGGCCTGTAATGGCTCTAATTTTGGACAGTTAAAAAAGTTTACTTATATATAAGTAGCAGTTTTTTATTCTCAATTTTGAGATCTGTAGATGAAAGGAGGCTCTGTAGTGCTCCTCTCTTTTGTTCTGTAAGTGCAATAGCACATGAAAAGTGTGATTTTTTTCTCTTTGAATAGAAACGATGATTTTTTCCTTGGAAAAAATGTGTGTGTGCACAGGCGCGCACAAGGCCTGCAATGGAAATTCTTGACCTCTGATATGATTGCAGGACTGACAACACTACACCTAGGCCCTGCAATGGAAATTCTTGACCTCGCACAAGGCCTGCAATGGAAATTCTTGACCTCTGCTATGATTGCAGGACTGACCACACTACACCTAGGCCCTTGAATGGCTAAGAAGTTCCACTTGAAGTTGCGATTTTTGTCATATGCTGATCCATTTCTGGGTGTCTGTTGGATCTGTTGTGTTGTGCAGACAGCGAGTGTTAACACTCACAACTTACACTGGGATTTAGCCTAGGTTGTTGGAGTTTATCATCAAAGTACAAATGCTGTGCTCTGTATATAGCTTTTAACTAGACCTGTAGCTATTAATATTGATGTTGGTCAACTATAGATGGCTTCATTTTGGCAAACATCATATTAATATTGTTGGATGGTCTCTAGCTAAAACAGTTTGCATACGCAATTCAACGTACAAATGTCCTGGATGAATTAAAAAAATAAGGGAGATGCATCGACATTAGAGTGAAAGTTCCATATGATCACGCTCTTAGAACATCGTATCTAGTGTAGAGTACTTATTAATGTGAAGCAAAATCGCATCGTAAGGACATGCCACTGTAGCATTAGCTTGCAATACAATCACGTAGATGATAACCATCAGCCATTATAAGGACATGTCACTGTAGTAATAGCTTGCAAAACAATCACATAGATGCCAACCATCAGTCAAAGATGGACCACGAGGCATAACACCGATACCATCACTGATTTTAGTGCCAGAGTTAAGAACTTGCACCCCAAAGCCAAAGCCAGCTTCCAAAATTGGCATAGCTACAGATAATGCCTCATAACCGGAACGGCAGAAAAACCTATGTCTTAATTAAGAGGGAAATGTTAACAGGTCATTGTTGCTCCTAACCTGACCACGATTAGGAGAGAACCTGTGGTGGCTCCATGGGAATTGAAATTGCAAAGACCACAACAACACAAAGGCAGGAAAATGAGCATACCAGCCTGGTATTCCTGGCGTCCAGCGGGTTAGTGCGGAAGCCGAGAGTGCGCTGAATATAATCCATTTCATCATCGATAGCACTTTCCCTGTAATCTGCATTTAGTAAGTCCGCAAAGGCTCCTCCTTGCTCTATCCTCAATAACCGCACCGCGGAAGCTTCAACGCACACAAACACCCAAAGCATAGACCGACAAGCAAACTATTTCAGAAAAAAGTCCATAGTAAACGGAGCATAACTTATTCTTTAGGATAATGAAGTAGACTTTTGGGCGGAAGAAAGGCTTAAACTTTAACCTGCTCTGTGAGGGGAGACATTGGAGTTTATCTTTGATTTATCAACAGGTTTTGCAGGGTTGCGTTTTTTTCCTTGACTATTATTCCTATTCACAATAAGTGACGCAGTGCAAAATAATTGGTTTGAGCTCCATCCCCCTCCTCTTCTTCTAGGAGTGGTTAGAGGATTGGATAATGAGGCATATAATAAATGCTGCACTCGGGAACGTCCAATGCCAACGCCAGTATGAATAGAATGAGAAGAAGCAGCCCATGTGATTAAGAGCGTGGCCACCATTAGAAGAGAAGAGGTTTCGATCCTTTGACCTGTACTTGTATGCTCTCAGACATACCATGTGCTTCCTTATTCGATGGCTTCTGCACCTACGTCCTGGTTTTGGATTTCGCCTTAAATTCCATCCAGATCTCTATCTCCTATTTTAAATTTAAATCATTTATTTCTAATGCCCATCTCATAGTTTGGTTCTACCTAAAATCACATATTTTAGATTTTTAATTGTGTAAAGTGTTTTATTAGGTTAATGAGATTATATCTTCTGCAAAGTTCTCCGGGGATGGCTTCCTTTGTTTTAAAATATATTTGGTGTTTTATTTTTGAAAAAATGAAGGTTCATTTTGAAAGGACAGATTGATTAGAATATAAATATATATGATGTTTAATTTGTGAAATAATGGAGACTACTTTTCAAAGGCTTGATTGAAGCTTTCTTTATAAGATTTTGAAAGGCTTGATTGAAGCTTTGTCAATTGTATTAATTTATATAATATTTTATGGATATTCTTAGTTAGGCATTTAATGTGAGATTTGGTATGAAGAGTTTTAATCAATAAAATTGTCAATTGTAATTGTATTATGGTGAGAGTTTTTATTGTAATTGTATTATGGTGAGAGTTTTTATTTTTATTTTTATTTGTTTTAAATTTATTAAGTTTAAAAGATTTTTAAAAATATGTAGATTTTATCTAATTAGTTTTTTAATTGTTTTTGTGAAATTTGTTTTTTTTAAGAAAATTTATAAAAAAAAAAAGCACACAAAATTTATAATGTCAATGTCTTCACATATATATATATATATATATTCTTATGAAAGTAATCCAAAAAAATATGAGTTTTCATTATACATAACAAGAACCACTCACAATGTCTACAAATTTCAAAAATTCTTATAAAAAAAATTTATGATATTCAATTTATATTTGAAAATAATAATAATAACTAGTACACTAAAGAAAAAGAAATATAATAACATAGTTCTAAAATTCTTATAAATTTCAAAAATGTTATATAAGATTCAAATTATATTTAAAAATAATAATAATAACTAGTACACTAAAGAAAGAGAAATATGATACCATAGTTCCATATGAAGAGAAATATAATACCATAGTTCTATATGTGTAAGAAAACCTTGTCATAATTTTACTATGTTGTCTCCTCCTCCATAACATATGTAAATGATTATTATGGCAGTGTAAATTTTATGACCATAACATATGTATTGTGTATTGCAATCAATAGTACTATTTATTCTCTTTTTCACTTGCTTCAAAATAGGGTCAGTCTGGATAGATGGGCTAATAATGTGACCCTATTAAGTAGAGAGAGCGAGATTCAAGTGAGCAAGATTATGGACCCGAATCTGTGGTGGGCAAAGATGTAGAGGCGGTAGGACGGACTTGGACCGAAAGTGGGATAAGGAGTGGTAGATGGGCTTGGATTTCTCATTTCAGATCTGGTGCGAAACGAAGCAAGCATAGATAGATTAAAAATGCCAAATCCTTTATTACTGGGCATTTTATTAATATTATAAATCCTATGAGAACCTTATTTGAGAAACAATTTTATTTGTATTTTTTTTAATGTGGTGTTGATGTAAGTGAGATCCAAAATTTTGAAGTGTAAGTATTACTTGTTTTGAAAGTAAAGAAGGAAACTCTTCATTTATAAGCAAGGAGAATAAGGAGAATTAGTTTGGAATAACTTAAGGATAATATCAAAATGTTGAGGATATTTAGGTTGACTCAAAGTGTTTTGTAAATTGCTATAATCATCAAAGCAAACTTAAATCTTATTAATGTCTATCATTGCAAGTCAATTCCATCTAGTACAATCGGTTAAAGTGTGGGTTTCGTTTGTTAGACGACCCGAGTTCAATACACTTACGGTGTGTTTAGTCGGGAGGAGACACCCAAAAATCCAACTATGTTAAGGGTTGGTGCAACCCAGGCTGGGTGCGATCCCTAGGTGATTTTGATCGCTTAGATGCCCTTGGATTGTGGTTTCTTAGTCAATGGTTGAAATGTTGGCCCTGCAAGTGACTGGCATTTCTAACAAACAAACAAAAAAATGTCTACCACTACAAAGACTATTTTGATGGAGGATTGGCATTACCAAGATATGTGTTGTTGATTTAATGGAATATATTATTTTAAAACAAAATGTGTCCACAATAAGGCTTATATTGGTCTTAGTAAGTGTTATCCCCCATTTCTAGGGATAACTAAGGAGATAATGTCTCGAGGACCTCAGGTTGTAGACATGGAGTGTCGAAGGATAGATTGACTCGTGATGTCCACTTACATAGATGGAGACTCACTTGACCACCACACTTCTTTGGTTCATCATGATAGCATTCACCACATTAGCATGTTTCCGAAAGACAATGGGTCTTGCTCCATGAGGTACAAGTCAGGTATTGTGGTAAGTGTCACTTTAATACTTGAGGCATTTGAGTATGTTACATTTAAAGTTGATTTTGATTATAGAACACCTGCTTGGAAATTATGCTCTTTGCCATGTTTCACCTTGGTGGTTGACATTGTGCCCTAGTAAGTGATCACCCTTGGGAAAAGTTTGCTACCGGGAGGTCTCCTTGATAAATCATCGTACCAATCTCGATCATACTTATCATTTTTCACACTTCATCATTTTCGTCTCCTTGTCTTTTGGGATTTTTGTGTGTACTAACCCAAGAAGGGATTGTACCTCATTTCATGGGAAGAAGGGGTTGAAGGCCTAGAGAGAATGAAGTTGGCAAAAGATAAAAGCCAAAATTATAACCTTCTAGATGCTCACCCAAAGAGGTCTTGAGAACAATGAAACATTTCTCTTAAAAGAATTCAAGACCCGCAAAAGAAAATTTCACATATATAAATGTCCCACTTGTTGAGGGATCTACACAAGTGCATTGTACCCTTTATTTTACCCATATGGCACTCTATGTACCTCCGACTTCAAGTGACATTGTGGTATTTCCTTCAAGTCTTATGTTACCCATTTGGAGTACCCAATTTTTCTGGACTAAAATTAATTAATGGCAAATAATGGGCTTAGAAAAAGGTTGCATTGAAAATGAAGGTGCAGCACACTCTCTACAAAGGCACCCATAAATGAGACAATATGAACCCCTGTATGTCATGAACCCCATGCCCAAAAGTCTTACCCCCATCCATTTCATCTTCCTTACATGGCTTAGAGAGGGTCCACCTAGGAAACACCCCCTGACCTGAGGAATGATTCACCCAATAGGTCACCTTGACAACCCTCCCATACCTAAATTTGGAAAATTGCATAGGGTCATTTAGCACTTGTTTAATTTGATAAGGTAGTCTTGATTCACATGTTTAGGTGGCTCTTCTATTAAATGTGATTTTACTTGCCATGATACATTTGACTTGAGACCCTTGGAGGGTGTTGTTCCTGAGTCTACACTTAAGGCTATAAAGTGTAGAGTCTAAGCATCTAAAAAGAGTGGAAGAAAAGGAAGGGGAAGAAACAACTTCAGGGGATGAAGCTATGGCCAATGTCTGAGTTATCTTTCTCTAGCTTCCAAAAATTCTTGAATGTTGATATCCCGCTCGATGGTGGCCCATGAACATTTGAGCTCTATCCGGGTGGTGGCGGTCTTAAGTATGGTATCGAAAAGATTCAAAGCGATCCTAGTTTGATGCGATAGACCGGGTTCGATGTTGGGTTGTCTTACGATGGGTACAGTCATGGGGAGAACAGAGATTTAAAAGAAGGTGGATGTTTTAAAGTGCTTATCTCAACTTTAGATTATACAGGGAAAATTCAGTGAAGCCAATCGAAGGGTTTAACGAGACCGAAGGCCGTTTTCCGTAACTGAGTTTAAAATCTTGAAAAAGAGTGTGAATACATAGATCTGCCAACAATGTGGGGCATCAATTTCAAAGGAATCCCACGTTGTGGCAGAAAAAGAAAAGACAGGAATACCTTGATGAAAGCGTATAATGTAGAGATCTAAATAATTCACAGGTCTTGTACCTGCTAGTAGCCGATACAGAGGAAAAACTGTAAATATCTAGATACCTAGAATCTGATCACCATAGTAGAGGTTATACTAAATTGCAACTAAAATATTCATCAAATACATATATGTAAAAAATGACATGAAGCATGTAATACAGAGGAAAAACACATAACTCAATCTTGACGAAATATGGAGTCTTCAATTCACTTTGTATTAAAGTTGGCTTAAAAGAACTTTCTCTATTACCATCTACCACTGGCAAAAAGCCACTTCTATTACAATCTTTCCTTTATTTAAACAAAATTCTGAACATCTAGAGTTCCGATCGTTCAGGAAAACTGTCAGTTACAAATGGAAAATTGGAGCGTTTCATCTCCTCATCTTTGTCTTCCCTCGTAAGGGCGGATCACCTTCCTTTCTCTGCCCTTTCGGCTCTAGAAATAGAACCAGTTGACATCTGTCATTATTTAGCACCAGAAACCTACCCCTTCGCCTGCTCGATGCAAATGACACACCTCTCCACCAACTGGGCTATCAACCTGGAAGGCTCTGCTTGGTTGCTTGCTTCAAAGGTGTAACAACTCTTCGCCAGCTGTGGCAACCTTTTCCCTACTTGTCGGTCTTCCGTGATGATAAAGCATAATTGTAAACTTGGTTGCACTAGCCATTTCTCCACTTGGACCATATCGACCTGTCTTATCTGAGATATCTCTGCCTGCTCTTTCTCCACATTTTCTTTGATGTCCACCAGGTGCTTAGCTATATTGATTTTGCCCAGCGTCCCAGCACTGCTTTCCTTATCAAGGTCTAGCAAACTTTTACTTATCAAAGCGAACGTTTCCTCACAAGAATTCATCACTTCATTGGCTCTCCCCCTGCTTTCTGATATATTCTGCTCCTAGACCTTCAGCAAGATATTCCCTCTAGTTTGTTCTGCGATGGATAATTTGGAGCTGGCGACCATCTCTATCTTCGCCATAGCTATAACAACGTCTTGGAAAGCAACTCGAGTTGCCCCGACTTCTTTTTCCCTCAAGGCAATACTTTATAGCCCTTGATCTATTGTCTGAAAGTGGTTCTGAATGGTCCCTACCTTTACAAGCAAGTCTTATTGAGCCATTAATACCTTCTGTTGGATTTCGACAGCTTGGGATCTGAAATTTTTTATGTCTAAAGCCTGATTCTCGGCAACGTCCAACTTCGATTGTAATTCTATAATTTGTTGCCCTTGTTGGCTTACCTGCGTTTGGATGATTTGCGTCGATTGTCACACCTTCTCAAGGTCGGATCTAAGTTTCTTGATCTCCTGCAGATCGGCTATCGAGCTTGCTCGAGGCTTTTGCTCACCTCATCCTTGGCATTTGCTTTAGCAATAGCCACCTTAGCTTCCAATTTATTGATCAAGAGGTTCTTTCGTTTCAACTGGGCCTTCAAAGTCCCAACTGAGTACTGATTGGCTGTAGCATAAGCCCCTAATGTCCCGACTATCTCCTCTGCGAATTCTTCCTCTTTCGCGACCTTCCCATCTGTCATGATTTTAAATTTTTTAGCCATTACGCCCTCTTTTTGATATAATTCTTGCCTCACCACGACCTTTCTTTTTTGTTCAAAGAAAAATTCGTTAGGAGGCAGCTTCTCTATAGAAATGGGTGTCAGTTCTTCATTGAAAATCCACCCTGCATCGGGATTCCCCTTTGTGAATTGTAAGGGTGTGATAATAGCAATCGGACTGTCGATTTCCTTGGATGGTTGTTTCGGGGTGACCTCTGTGACCAGCTTGTTTGACGTGAGCGACAGTGAGTCGCCCGATCCTTTCGAGGGTATCTCTGCTTGGCCTTGGGCCTGCTTGCCTAGCGTACCCTTTTTCAGGGTTTCCTTCCTGCTTGTGGGGGACTTCGACTCCTTACTCTGAGGTTCTAGCCTCCCCTATTTTCCCTTGGTTTTTCTCCCCGCTAGGACTCGAGTCCTTTGCACCTTTGGCTTCCATCTGCTTTGTAACTGAAATCTTTGGGGCTTCACCCTGTAAAATCTGGGGGAGACAACTCCGTCAGTGCTCCTAGAATTTCAAAAAATTGGCCATATCTCTGGGTGGCAGGGCTTGAATCCAACTTAGGACTTCAGAGAAGGACCTCGCGCCCTGAAATATTTCATCATGGGGGGAATCCTCGTGTTCATATCTCTTCAGGCCGCAACTCACTAAGTGATTGCTCACAACCTTACTAAGGTCGTGCTTCTTGAACTCAATATCCACTAGCTTCATTTCCTCTAAAGTCGTAGCCTCGGCTTTGGCGTGGCCAAAATCTAACAAGGAATACGTACCAATATGAATAGGGAAGGGCGACCATACCTTTTTTGATATGAGCTCTTTGCTTATTCCGCCGAGCATAGTCTATCTAGTGATCTCACAACACAATAACTTATCCGGCAGGAATATCGGGAGAGCATATGGAGGGACAGAGGTGCTGAAAACCCTGATATACGAAAATGTTGCCTCTAGATACCAATCTTCCATGCTACTTAGGTTGGTTGTGACGCTATCTGACATCCTGGGAGGCGGCTGGCCAAAGATGGCGACATGCAATGGCACCATTACCCAGTTGAAGATCTCGTAGATGAATTCTTTGGCCTTATCCTCCCAAAGCTTCGAGTGGTAGACATGAATAGGCTCTGTATTAGATGGAGCCCAGCTCCAGTTCATTAGTGGGAAGGGTGTCATGAAGCAGATGGCATCCATGATGTAAGCAGACATAAAGAACGAAGTTATTTCTTACTCGCCCTCTGTGCTCGATATTCAGTAATTCGACTGGTCAAATTGTTGGACAACAGTTTGGCCCAGTCGTAGGAGAAACCCTCAGCGACTGTATGAATGAGTGGCACCCATGGGAGGAAAAAATGGGTAGTGTCTTCCTTCCCATACAACCTGCAGGTCATCATCGCTATGTACTTGAACTATGGCTCCAAGGAAGAGATTGAATAGATCTCGTTGGTGTCAGCCCTGAATTTAGCGGGGTGTGAGACCCAATCTTTGATCAAATCAGACAAACTTTTTGCATATTGCTTGCACTCCTTCTTCTTGAAACCTTCTAGGAATTTGACATTGTGAGTAATGTTCGGGGTGGGTGACAGTTTATACATTGCCCGCAAATGTTCTAGCCTGAAGGTACCAATCGTCACCTTTTGTTCGTTGATAATCATCATGGTTGGGATGTCCACATGGTCCAACGCCCACCTGATCATATCACAATAGGGAAGAAGTTGGGGCCTCACCGCTATTTTGTGCATCTCTGCTTGAGCGACGATTTTGTATTTGGTTGATAAATCATCCTTCTCGTTGTCGCTAGAATCATCCAAACAGTTTATCGACTCAGATTGCAGATGTTGGAAACGTATGACCATGTCTTGATAGAATTAATACTTCGGGGCGAGGTATCAGAAACAATGTCTGAACCCTGACCTGAACTCTCGACAGCTGACTTGGGCGTTTTTCGTGGAGCCATGATAGTGAAACCTGCAACTGGACCACCTGTCGAAAAGATTGAAAATCACAAACAACGGTTAACCTGGTAAAATGGCGTTGCGCGCAAATAGAAATGAGAACTGAAATAATGAAGGAAAAACTCTCTATCTTGGTCATTTAAACCCCTGGTGTCATTGCGAACAGAACAGTCAAATCGCTTAATAGAAATATTTAGAAGTAAAAACGAGATCCTACTATCTGTCACCTCGCCGCAGTTCAAATAAATGCCATAAATGCTTGACGAGTCATAACACGAAAAAATGCAAAAACATTTAAAACTTACTCCGTAGACGGTGCATGTTAAAGATTGTTTAATGCGTTGATTAATCCAGTTTAGTTCCTTTAATTAAGTGTGTTTTAGTCTTTAATCCCCTTTTTTCGGCGTTCGCCATATCGAAAGATTTCACTCCTAACCTTTGAGCCCCCCAAACCCAAAATTGCGATGATGTGATTTAGTTGATTACTCGTGATCTGACTTAAGCTCTTAATTAGCCCACGCTTAATTAATGAATATCGCGACTTCGCGACTTGGAGCTACGAAGGTACTGCTTTTTGGGAGAGCGATCGCCAAGTCGCAAAATCACAATAGTGCTTAACTAAGGTTTAAAGTGATTTACTCTTGACACTAACCTAGGTAAACTTTAAAACCGTTATCGCCACTTTGCGTGTCGGGATACTAAGGACAGTGGGTAGTGTCACGAAATAAACGAAATCCAGAAACTATCTTTTTGGCCTTAAGTATAACATCTCACTTATTTAGAAGAAGAAGGCTCCAACATAGGCTCCAACTAGGGATCTCCCCTCCTCGCGGGATGAGAAGAACAGTAGACCGAGTGCCTGTATGGGCAAATGGTGTCATCAGTTTTCTTCTGAGAAACTAGTTGGGAAAGAGGATACAGAGAGAACCTTGAGGTTTCAAAATTAATTCTGGAAAGCTTACAAAACCCGGAACGCTTTCTAAGCTCAGCCTCGGTCCACGGTAACTTTCCCTTCCTCAACACTGAAATCGGGTCTGCTCAAGACGGTCCAAACAAATCTTAGGAGATTCAACAGGTGTTGTAGATTTTGGCTTGCATCAAAACGAAGTAAAATCCATGCTTAATCAGGGAGACCTGCAATGAACCTGAGATGTAGATCCAGTTTCGAGAAAGTTAATTACCAGAGCATAGTATGATTTATGTGTGACAGCCTTACAAATATCTCAGACATTGCTTCACTGCCAGTGAGTCTGTTCAGTACCTCGGTGAAGTTGTCTGGTCCACTTTATTGAATTTCCTTTCACCACTTCAAAAGGTAATTATGCATTTAAATGCTGAGACGAGGGCAATCATTTTATGTATTTCCTTTCATCATCTCTTTGGACTAGATGGGGCCAATCAATTATGAATTTCCTTTCACCATATGTCTTATATTTTATTTTTGGAAAATGAAGTGGGGGCAATCAATTAGTATAAATTATACCAGGGGCGATATTTTTGTAAAATTTGCAACAGAGGCCTGTCAACTTGCTATGAGTTCTCTGGACCAACTTTATCTTAACCTTCACAATGCCTTAGTCCGCAGGAAAAAAGGGGGGAATTCATTTCCAGGGGTCTTCTTTTGAGCAAGACCTAACCATTTGAAAACTGTTAAAAGACCTAAGAGAGTTAGGATCTGCCTATGCATGGTCTTGTTCAGCAGGGGACCGAGGAGCTGTAAAGACCAACTCGCTTCCGGAGACTTTCACCAGTTTCCCAAATTGAAGCAGAATCTCTTTTCCTCTATGGATGGTATGGGCAGGTGTCAGATCTTAAGGAGAGAGGACCAAGGGTGAAAAAGGGGAAAGAGAGAAGGATATGGACCTCAACAAACCGGATGTTATCATGCAATCCTGACTCAGGTGGGCACATCATACTTGTGAGATCACTATTGTGCTAAATTGATACATTTGAAAACCCAGATACTTCGGAAATTCATCCCTTTGCCTTACCACTTCATTCTCTTCTTGAAAAAAAAAATATACTTTGTCACCTGTTTCAGGTGGGTCAATTTCCGGATACCTGACCTTCCCTTTCTCCTTTCGCAGTTTGGGCTGTAATTCGGAGGCCTGTATGAAACAACACGAAGAGTATCAGGTCTTCAGGATTTATGGGATCCTGGGTGTCAAAATTTATGTCTCTACTTCTAGGAAAACAACAGCCTATTTTATTTGCGATGAAAGTGAACTTACCGAAAAGTTTATAAAAAAAAAGAGGGGAAACACAAACCGATATATACAATGAAGATTAGGGACTCATTTATTGCATATAGTGCTTTAAATAACGCCTATTGACAGGGGTGCTGAGAGTTTTTCCGTCCAAATTGTCTAACAGAAATGAATTCTTCCCTTCAGAAGCCGAGACTTTGAACGGTCCGTACCATATATGATCAAATTTACCATGTTTTGTCGAATCTTCCCTCCTAGCATCCCATTTCAAAACCAAATCGTCGAGGAGAAAATCTTTGTTTTTGGCTTTATGGTCGAACAACGCTTTCATGTTGTCCTGGTATTTCTACATCCTTGCGTCCACCTCAGTTCTGCATTGTTGGACCTTGATCAACTGATTTATTCTTCTTGTGACGTGGTTTGGCTCTTCTTTCTCATCTTGCCAGAGCTTCATTACTAGGAGGGCTAGATTTATAGGTAATACTGCATCAATCCCGTATACCATTTGGAAAGGGGAAATACCAATGGATTTCTTCGTACCTATCTGATTTGCCCACAAAGTGTACCTTAAGTGCACATGCCAAGATCTTTTGTTTTCGCTCAACACCTTCTTAATTATGGTAATTAAACTTTTATTTGATGATTTGGCCAACCCATTACCTTGAGGGTAATATGTTGTGGAGTGGCCCAATATGATGTTATATTTTTGGCAAAATCTAACCATTGCCATAGACTTGAATGCCTGGGCATTATCCGTTACTATCTTTCGGGGACAACCAAATATGGACAGTATGCTCTCTTCCAGGAAATCTATCACCACTGAGTCGATCGCCTTCGTAGTCAAAATAGCCTCCACCCATTTAGTGAAATAATTTGTGGCGGTGAGGATCCATTTGTGTTGAGCACTGGAATGTGGGTTGATTTCGCCTATAAAATCTAACCCCCATTGTTGAAAAGGGGCTTCGGTTTTGACAGGAACCAGAGCTAACGCTAGGAGCTTTTATTTTCCAGCAAACAACTGGAAAGGGTTACAGGCTCTGACTTTGACGTTGACATCTGAGAAAAGTTTGGGCCAATAATATCCTGCCCTCAGGATCTTATAAGCAGTTGCCCTCCAGGTGTGATTCCCTCCGCACACTCCTTCGTGGAATTCATTTATGACCCCCTATGTTTCTGATTCTACCAAACACACCAGTAGGAAGCCTAAGGGGTCCTTCCAATACAGTTGACTTTGTGATATACAATACTTCACCGCATGCAGTTTCAGTGTCCTGGCTTTGGCTGGAGGCAGATCGCTAGGGAATTTCAGGGTCAGTAGGTAGGACACTATATCTTTATACCAATCTGAAAGGGAAAACTTCTCTTCGATTTTGGAGATATCTATTCGGTCGTCTGGCTCGTTTACATCCCCATGTCCTTCGTATCCTTGCAGGTTATTTATTCTGAGTGCTCTGAAATTTGATTCCGCCAAGAGCTTAGCCAGACCTTGTCCCTTCACTAGTTTCGTCGGTTTTACCTCTAGGTCGAACTCTTAAATTTTAGTGAGCCACCGACCCCTTTTTCCATCACTGTCAGGTTGAACCAATATATCCTTCACGGAACTGGTAGGAATGTATGTGATTACCTTGGAGTGAAGCACGTAAGTTCTAAAAGACTTCAAAGCGTTAACCATAACATACACTTGTTTCTCTATTATATCGTATCTCAGTTCAGCATCTCTGAGACTTTTACTAAAAAAGGCTATTGGTTGCTCGAAACCCTCTTCATTCTTATGGAGAAGTACTGCCGCCACTGTGTGTTCGGAGGCGAACGAGAAAATCAGGAAATCCTTTAGGTAATCAGGGCTTGCCAGTACTGGCGCTTCGCTGATAACTTTCTTTGATGCGTGCAAACGATGCTTTAGCCTCTGCCGTCCATTTCACTTCGTTGTTCTTCTTTAGCATACCTGTGATCAATTTCACGATTTCAACAAAGTTTGGGATAAATCTTCTCAAAAAGTTTATTTTTCCTAAAAATGACTGAATCTCCTTTATATTTCTAGGAATATTTATGGTGTCTATAGCTTCCACCCTTTTAGGGTCGATTTTAATTCCGTCCCGAGACACAATGTGGCCCAAGAGTTTACCTTCTTACATCGCGAAGTGAGACTTCTTGGGGTTTAAAGACAAACCAAATTTTTGGCATTTTTAAAACGTTTGCTTTAGGTGTAACAGATGGTCTTCGTCGGATTTAGAGAAGACAGTCAGGTCGTCGAGGTAGATAACCACGAATTTATCTCTTTCACCGATGAAGGCGATATCCATAACGCGCTGGAAGGTAGCACCTGTGTTCATGAGACCAAAAGGCATTTTGTCATACATGAACGTGCCCCAAGGGGTGGTGAACGTTATTTTTTCTTTATCATGCTCGTTGAGAGCAATTTGATTGTAACTGGAAAACCCATCGATCATTGACATCCTATTTGCGCCGACTACTTTTTCCAAAACGTGATCCATTTTGGGCAGAGGATAGTTATCTTTGAGAGAGGACTTGTTTAGATTTCTAAAGTCAACACACAGTCTGATCTCCCCGCTTTTCTTCGTAACCGAGACTAAGTTTGCCACCCAGTCAGAGTACTTGAGAGGTACAATTATTTTTGCGTCTAATAGTTTTTTCACTTCTCTTTCGACCACAGGGAGTAAAATGGGGTTGATTTGTTTGAGCTTCTATCTGAAGGGTTTAACACCAGGTTTCAAAGGTATCTTGTGCTCGATCACAGAGGTATCATAGGTTCTAAGCTCATCATAAGACCATGCAAAGATATCTTTATACCGCCCGAGTAAGTCCTTATACTGCTTTTTATCTCAGGAGGAAGGTACTTTAATAACTTTACTATTCTAGGCTCTTTGGTGGTGCCCACGTCACAGTCTTCGACCTCCTCCGGTTGGGGCTACAAGGTGGACTTCAGAGGCATGTCATTTTGATCAAACAAACTTTCTAGAGGTATCAGGCCCTTATGGATCTGATTACTTTTTAACACTAGCAGGCGATGATTTGCAATTTTCTCTCGGAACTCTTAAGGCTCCTCCCCTTCCTGCATAATCCAGGTATGATCGTTTTGGTTTTCCTAGTCAATGTGGGTTTCATAGAAATCACCCACCATTTTCAGGAACTTCCCTATATGTTCGTCATCTTCGAAGACCTGCCAGTGTTGTATGTTGTTTGGTGTGCATGGTCTGTGCCTTACCTCTATGTGGTATTTTAATTTGAAAGTGGTAGGGGGTGCGAAAGTTGAAGCTGCTTTGGCCAATGAATCGGCTTGTTGGTTTTTGGCTCGTGGGATGAAATGAACCTTTACCGATGAAAATAAATTTTCCCTTAGATCCCAGGTGCAATTTCTGTAGGACCTCAGTCTTGGGTGCTTTCCCTGATATTGCCGATTTACCTGCTTCACAATTAGTTCAGCATCTCCATAGACCTCTAAGTTCCTTATGTTCATCTTCTTGGCAGCTTCCAGACCCAGGACTACAGCTTCATATTCACAAATGTTGTTTGTGCAGTCTACATCCCACTGTAGCCTTTAAGAGAAGGGAACAACTAATTCATTTTCAGGTGCTACGAAAAGCACTCCCGCACCTGCCCCTTCGCACGACGAAGCACCATCAAAGAACACTTTCCAAAATCCAGTGTTGTACACCTTTTTAACTATTTTTTCAGTTTTGATTTCATCGATGTCACTTTCTTCTGTACAATTATCTTCAGTATCGTCGAAGTATAGAATACAATTTCCCAGGTCTTGATCGACGATGTAAACAGGGTAATTGTTAGGGTTCTGTGGATCAATTACCGTATATGCCAACTGTGTTTCCCTGTATAACCGTGTGAATTGTCCACCAAAAACAAGGATTGTGGCGTAGGTCATATCCAACTGAAGGGATCCGCCGAGCTTGGATCCCCAAGATTTGGATAATAGTAAATCATACTTTGGGGGTATATCGACGACAACTACGTCCATCAGAACATTTTTCACCGGAATCTGGGTGAGAGTGTTATCAGATAAATCGGTAGGTGCGGACACTAACTGATCTCCCTAGATCCACCTAGATCTAGAACAAAACACACCAGAACATGATGCTTTCCTTAAGTTTTAAATATTGAATTTACTAACTAAAGAGGGATAGGTGACATACCGTTTAAATGTC
>SNQJ01S0107925.1:12671-32491 GCA_010110895.2 Picea sitchensis | reverse complement strand
AAGGCTATATGTGATTGCTCGGTGTCTTTGATTATCCTTCTCCTAGTTTGTACACCTTTGTCTTTCTCACCAATTATCTGACTTTCAGGATGATTCTTTTGAGTAATTCTGGAGGAAGGATTTGATGTTGATTGTTGTCCTGAGTCTTCTTGTTTGTGTGTCTCTTCTCCACCTGATTCATCATCTTCTTGTGACTATGAGATTTTATGTTCTTTATCTTCATTATTCTCTTCATATTTTTCATCTGGCTTAGTGCTTATTCTCTGTTGATATTTTACAAGAGCTTCTTCATCAATTCGAACATCAATACAGTCTACTAATTTATGCATTCTTTTGTTAAAGCATCTGTATCCTTTACTGTTCGTTGCATATCCTAAGAAGATACCTTCATCAGCTCTACTATCAAATTTTCCCAAATGATCATCATTATTCTTGATGTAGCATTTACTTCCAAATACTTTGAAGTGCTTGATTGATGCAGGTCCGCCAAACCACAATTCATATGGAGTTTTATCACTGCTCAGCCTTAGATGCGCTTTGTTTAGAATATGAACAGCCGTGTGAACAACCTCCACCTAGAAGGTTTGCGAAATGTCCCTTTCACTCATCATAGCCCTTGCCATCTGCTGAACTGATCTATTTTGGCGTTCTACAACTCCATTTTGTTGAGGAGTACATGGAATAGTATATTCTCTTTTAATTTCATGTCTATCACATAATTCTTTGAAATCTCTTGACAGAAATTCTCCTCCCCTGTCTGAGCGAATTGCCTTTAACTTCCTTCCTGTCTGATTCTCAGCTAACGCCTTAAACTTTTTGAACTTCTCAAACGCATCAGATTTTTCTCTCAGAAAGGCAACCCACGTAAGTCTGGAGAAGTCATCAATGACTAGCATAAAGTAACGTTCTCCTCCAGTTCCTTCCTTTCGCGATGGTCCACGCAGATCCATATGAACAATTTGAAGTGGTTTCTCTGAAGATGTGAAACTCTTCGATTTGAATTGAGCACGAGTCAGCTTCCCCATTTGACATGATTCATATACAGAGTTATTAGGCTTAGATATTCTTGGAAGGTCTTTCACAACGCCTTCATTATTCAGTTTGACAATATGATCAAAATTCAGGTGTCCAAGCCTTCTATTCCATAACCAACTTTCATCAAGTTTGCTTAAATGACATTTCTCCTAATATTCCTTCAGAACATATACATTGTTTTCAAGTCTAACCCCTTTTGCAATCAATTCTCTTGTGTTTATTGTCTTTATTTTACAATTCTTGGCAGTGAAAGTGACTTCAGATCCTTGGTCACATATCTGACTGACACTAAGAAGATTATGCTTTAAATCATCAATAAATAATACATCTTGAGCTTTGATTCTTCCATTACTTAAGCTTACTAGACCTTTACCTATGATCTTTCCTGGAGCATCATTTCCAAAGGTCACATTCCCTGATTTATTTTCTTTGAGTAATATGAACTTACTTTTTTCACCTGTCATATGACTAGAGCATCCATTGTCAATATACCAGGTGTCTTTTTGTTTTTGAGATGACAACACTAATCCACACTTGTTATCTTCATTCTTCTTCCAAACCTTGACGTTTTCAGCTTTGTGATTTGAATCTGGCTTATAGTTTTTTAAGCGGCAGTCTGCAACTTTATGTCCATAATTATGGCAGATGTAACATTTTGGTTCATTGAATAAAGGATCACAATGATTGTTATGTGTAATCTGCGTCCTTTTCGCAACCATCACATGATTTGTAGTCTGTGGTTGTTTGTTACTTGGCTGTCTCATTCTTTGTTGTGGCAGATATTTATTCCTTGGCTGTCTTGCTTGCTCATGTCTAAATCATAAAGAACAATTTACAGCTTTGTGGCCAAAGTTAGAGCAGTAAAAACGATATCCATAGAAAAAATCTTTGTACCTGGAAAATGGTTGTCTTCTTTGAGTAGGTCGATTTCTTCCATGCTGATGATTACCTTGAGCATAGGGTGTATTATTTCTTTGTTCTACATATTCAGTTCTGGTAGCTTTTCCTTCACTCCTCCTTGGCAGTTGATTCTCTTCCTTTGTTTCTGCAGGTTTGTTGTTGTCAATGGTTGTAGAATTGGAAAACTTGATGGATTCTTTGTTGCTTGGCTCACCACTACTTGATCCCTCTTCATAGCCCAAACCAGTTTTCAACTTTGAATTCCTTTGCTGATTTAGAATGGAGGATAATCCTTCTGAGGCTTTAATACTTGTCAGATTCTGATGATATAAGGCCTAAAATTTCTCTAGATCTTTTCTAACAGTCACTACTTCAGCTTGCAATTTTTCACCTTTTGTTTTGGCTTCCTTCAATTGTTGTTTCAGGATGTCTTCAATATTTTATCTTCTTCTAACTTAACCTTCAACAGAGCAATTTCTTCAGATGGTTCATTGCATGTTTTCTCATACCTGAGGAGTAACTATTTTTGTTTTGTTTTCTTTTCTCTGAGTCTATCAATCTGTTCCATGGCACTGACAAGTTCTCCTTCAAGATCTCCTACTAATTCACAATCAATGAACTCACTTCTTGTATCTTCAGTGTTTATATATTCTAAAGATATTAGCATGATATCATTTATTTTATGTTCAATAGAAGAGACACTTCTTTCATCATCTGAGGGATCATCATCATTGTTTACACAAAGGCTTTTCTTCTTAAAATTATTCTCTTTATATACCTTCTTGTGTTTGTGCATCTCTTCATCGTCATATGTCTGATCCTTTCTTTTGTGAGGAGACTTCGATGCAAAATGACCTATCTTACCACAGTTGAAACATTTGAAGGGCAAATTACCTTTGTATTTGCCTGATCCTTTCTTCAGTCTTCTCACAAAGTTTGCTTCAATCTCATCTATATCAGAGTCTGTGTTTTTCTCTACTTTAAAATATGCCTCTCTTGTAGTGGATTTACCTTCGGTGATTCTCATTTCATAAGAAGTTAGGGTTCCAAGAAGTTGATCTAGTGTCAATGTTTTGAGATCAACTATTTCCTCTATAGCAGAGACCTTTGAGTTAAATCTATCAGGAATAGATCTTAATATTTTTTGGACTAGAAAAGATTCATCTATTGTTTCACCTAGGCCTTTCATAGTGTTGACAAGTTCTTATATATGTAAGAAGTACTTACTGATAGTTTCATCTTCATCCATCTTTAACTGCTCAAATTTCAGTCTGTGAGTCTGAAGTTTTGTGTCTTTCACCTTTTCATTACCTTCATAACTACTTATCAACTTATCCCACATAACTTTTGTTGAATCACAGTGCATGACTTTGACAAACTCGGCTTCAGCAAATCCACCGAGGATGGCATTCATTGTTTTTTCATTAAATCTAAACTCTATCTTATCATCTTTTGAGGCCAAGACTACAGGCTTCACATATCCCGTTTCAACGAAATCCCAAACATCAGCACCCAAAGACATTAAATGTGTTCTCATTCTTATTTTCCAGAAGGCAAAGTTTGTTCCATCAAACATAGGGGGTCTATTAGTTGAACTTCCATCATGACTAGTCATGTTCAAGATTATGGATCTACCTTNGGGGGGGGGTGAATCAATTATATATATAATCTTGAAACTTTGTATTTTATTTTCTGATTTGTTCTAGATTATTATTTAATTTGTTGCTGATAAATTAAAATGCATAGATATGCAATATTTGATCAATTACACAAAATACATAGACATTGATTTTCATGAGGAAACCCATAAGGGTGAAAACCTCTTCTTCTTAGGATGTCAATCAAGCTCCAACTTTCATGTACATCATTGTCTTTGAGCTCCAACTCAAATATGAGGCTACAACCTCTGATAGCAAGCTTCAACTTGTAGAGAGCACCAACTCTCAGATTTCTCTAGCACCAACTAGACGGAAGCTCCAACTCCCAGGTTTCTCTAGCACCCACTAGATGGAAGCACCAACTCCTAGAATATCTTCTAGCACCAACTAGAATTTAGAGGACTGCAATCCTCCCTAGCACCACCCTACCACCTTGAATGAATCATACAAAACTTTACTTACTTGCTTTGTCTCTGATATGGTCTGTTATAGCTCCATGTCTCCTCTGCCTTCTTCAACTTCTATACTTTGTTCTGCTTCTACATCGTTCGGCTTCTATGCTCTGCTCTTTTTCTTCTTGCGCTCAACACCACCACTGTTCAGCTTCTCTTATGCCTTTTATACTTTGTGTTGCCTCTGCATGCTCTTTACTGCGCCACATATCTCCCCTTCAAATTATGCACTATGTCTCATGCTACCCACATGCCTCATTCTCGAAAAAGTACACTGTATTTTTATGTTCTACATGTTTTTCTCACCTCGAGTCCTTTGCCTAATCATCATTGAAACTCTTCATCTTCCCTGGCGGTTATACTAAATCTGTTCATCATTAGTGTGCGTTATCCTGAGATTCTCTGGCTTCTCTGGCAGTCGTAACTCTTTGTATTCTCTGGTAGTTATAGTCAGTCATTTTTGGCTTCTTTGGCTTCCAAGCCCCTTCCTTTACGTGACCATCGACAGTGACCAAACGCCTATTCAAAGGGCACTTCCAAATCTCGGTCTAGTGAGCGCTAGCTCTATTTCTCGATATGACCTTGGGCGAAGATCTCATGTGACCACGTGATTGTGGGCGCATCTAAAGGTGGTTTGAGGGAAACCCGCTTTTCTCCCCGCAGTTCACTATAGAGCTCCACGTGTCCTTTATCCAAAATCGTGGTTTCGATTGCGGCCCACCTTCAACATTTTAAATTTCACGCACCTTCAATCCCCACAATGTGATGGGACCGTCGATCTCACGATCTTGACAGTGCTCCTAAACGGACAGTTCAGATCTATCCTTTCAAGTCCGCGGATCAGATCTAGCCTTCCTAAATCAACGACTGTGATTTACTTCGTGATCCGGGCTCCGAGAGTTTCAAATCTCAAACCCTGGTTTTATCTGTACGCCAATATTTTGGAGTTGATGATCTACTGACGCATGTTCCTCTCAGATTAACGATCGAGATCTCCTTCGGGTCTCCAGACTTTGAAGATTTCATCTCTCAATTTTAACTTTATCTCTATCACCTTTTTCCGGAGTTGACAATCGATTGACGCATGTCCCTCTCAGATCAATGGTCGAGATCTCCTTCGGGTCTCCGGACTTTAGAGATTTCAAATCTCAACATCGCTTCATTCACTTTCTCTCGGGGTGTTTTTCTCGAACTGCACATATTTCTGCCACGCGTCCTTCTGGAAACTGACGGCCTGGATCTTCTTCGATCCTCGGGTCTTTGGCAATCTCGTTTCCTTCCCAACCATAAACTCCCGAAGTGATTCACTCCAGAGTTGTGGATCGTGCGCCAGCTGTCAGTCTTGATGATGGATGATCCTTGCTTACTTCGGGACTTTGACAATTCGCTGCTCCATTTTGCTTCCGAGTGATCACCTACTGAGTAATTCATAAGTGGTGGAAACTGCTTGTTGTCGGTTAAAACTTCTACTTACACTGTCCTTCCACTAAACTAGATCAACGGTTGAGAATGCACCTGAAGTGATCTTCAGATCGGACGAATGAGAGCGACTTCGGACCTTCTCCCTTCGGGACTTTTGACATTTGTTGGTGATGAAACTTCCGAAGTAAATCTCTCGGAGTGACGTAGCTTGCTTACGTCACTTGTTGACATGGCATGAGCCAATTTCCTCTTGACACTTGTCATCATCTGATTATGCCATGTGTACTTGTTGACGTGGTCTTCCACATGTCCTTGCTGATGTGGTCTGCCACATGTCCTTGCTGACGTGGGTGAGATGTGTAGGCAGTGTAGTGGAGGTGGAGGTAGAGCACGGTAGTGGAGTGTGACGTGTAGCAGGTAGTGGAGTGTGACGTCAGAGTGTGGAGGTGGTATGTATGAGTGGTTTGGTGGTTTTCTCGGAGGGGGGCTTAGGTGGTAAGTGGTAATGAGCAAGGGGGGTCCGAGTTGACAAGAAGGTGACACGTATGAGAGTCCCACATGAGAAATACCACCAACTCGGATCCCCCCCACGGTTAAAGGTAGAAAACTCAGGGGGGTCTGATATGCCCTGTCGACCATAGATGGGAGTGCCCGATTATTGGCCACTAAGATTAGCACACCTTATAACTTATCCTATCCTTCCATTTATTTCAATCCAATGGCTGACGAAAATTCAAGTGATCGAGATCTCAGATCTCATCCCTTGCTTATCCTGTCCTTCATCAATTCAATTTGACGGTTGTTGGTCCTCTGGATCACTGATCCAACGACCACTTTCTCCCTTCCTCATGAGATTCTGATATCTCTGACTTTAGAAGGATTTCTAAGTGTTCACGGGTCTCAACCTTTCCTCCTCATATGAGTCCATCTCTTGGACCTCATCTGTACTTTTGGAAACCGTTATCTCTTATGAGCTTTCTCGTCTTCTGCACTCTCGAGGTTTGGTTCGCTTACTTGAGATTCTTGAGATTCTTTAGAATTTTGTTTCTGTGTTCGAAAACCATTAAGAGAACCTTTCCAAGATCACCATACTTTTGTTGAGTTAAGAGGTCAGGAAGGTTGGTAGTGTGAAAAATATTTTGAAAATGAGATCTAATATGTGTATAGGATGGACAATCTAAGAGAAAGTGATTTTCATATTCAACCTTCTTAGTGTCACAAAGGTGACACACTATTTCATCCCATGGTGTTTTAGGAATTGACCTATGCCCAGTTTCACTATGGAGCTCGTGAGAATTTGTTCTTATCTTAGAATTTTTTTTTTGTTTACACTTGGCAAAACAAATAGATAATTTTGATCTTCTAGATTAGGGTTGAATACATCCTTATAATACCTTAGTTTTCTTTTTTCCTCTAACTCTTTACCACACCACATTTTCTCCTTAAATTTGGTGTCTTCTATGATTCCCCGATATTTTATCCAAGACTGGGCATCTTTATGCCATCCTTGCTTGAGTCGATGGTGGTTATAACTCGATTTTGAAGCAATTTTAGGAAGCCTCTTGTCTCCCATGTTGTTTAACTTGTTCTTATACATTAGGTATCTTGTCATAGCCATGCTCTCAATGGGGGAGAGACTTGTTTCTAAGAGGAGGATGGGATAGGGCGTATTTCCTTTAATTTTGAGATTATAAGTTATAAAATTATTTTGTATTTTCTCTATTTTTTTCCAGGATTCACGAGAGATACTACATCCCCAGACTTCACATCCATAAAGAGTAATAGGTGTAACAAGAGTCTCAAAGAGGAGTTTATTCTTATCCAAACTCCAAAGATCAGCTGATTTACAATTGTTTTCAAGCCCATAATAAGATTTCCATCTCCCAATAATCCTTTTCTCAATGCTATAATTCCAATTGAGCTTGTGGTGAATATCAATTCTAAGATATTTGTATGAAGTCACTTCCTCCAAGTTGTTTTTGTCATATACGAAGGTATGTGGCGACAACCCCCTTCCCTCCTTTAGGCTGGCACAACGTCCCAGACTAGGATTGTTCAAGTTGTCGGGTCAAATGACTCGTCAAGCTCCTGATGGAACCATTTTTAACTTGACATAGGTCCCCCTTTTTTACTTCCTCAGCACCCGCTATGTGGCACCTGCAGACCCTCTCCTTAGCGCTTCTAACTCTTACGCCAATGTTGCTAGCTCCCCGTGCTAGAACTTCTCTTTGGTATGACGACAGACTACGACTGTGGGCTAGCTTCCTTCGCGACCCCACGCTTAGGGACTTTCGCGAGCTGCTTTCTCCCTTTCCCCGATTTTTGAATGGGCGAATACTTCGGGATCAGAGCTACGGTCCTCGTTATTCTCGTGATCAATGACTGTGATCGAATCGTGAGTCGTCCCTTCTCTCGATTTGCTTCCTATGATCGTGAATCAATGACGTGTTGATCCCTTGCCACACGTCCTTCCAGATCCAATGACCTGGATTTGAAATCACTCTTCGCGACTTTGCGAAGATCCTATGCTTGCTCCCAGCAAACCTTTTGAAGCTCCTCCTCCCAAACTTCTCGACCTTCGACCACCTGTCTTCTCCTCGACCATGAGTGACTTCTCTGTTTTCTGGACTTCGGCAAGTCCATGACTCCTTTTCACACTTAGCGTAATTTCTCCCTTTGAGATTTTGGTTGTTCTCGAAGGCCTTCCTGCACTCCTTGCAGAAATCTGTGCAACTGTCCTGCGAATTTGCTCGGCTTGAAAACCTTCAAGGTTCCAAGTTCCTCTGTGAGCTTCTCATGCCCTCCTGGAAGCTTCTCGCCCTTCCTCCTGAGCTTATAAGGTGAATTCGCAACACCTTAGGCGCACTCCTTGCGCTTGGCTCAGTTCTTCGATGACTTCTCCCTCGGCCTTGTGGAAAGGTTTAAGGCATTTCCTTTCCTTTGACAATGCACTTCTTGCAAAGCCTTCCTTCACCAGAATGTTCAACTATTCTGGGATTCCTCTACACCTTCATTCGTGTAGTTTATGGGTATGCTCACACAAGCTCAATGCCCTCATGGCAGAGTGTTTCAGAGTGTTTAGTAACTCTGGACTACGCTTCTCTCCACACAAAATTTTGTTTCAAGGGACTTAACCATCTTGAAATTTCTCCCCGAGTCAATGAATAAATCTTGCGTTCCCTCTTGACAACTTCTCTTTTGACTCCACTGAGTTCAGATACGCACTCCTTGCATCAACTCACTGAGTTTCCCTACTCTATCGCGCACTCCTTGCACTTGGCCTAGAGAACCAGACTTAACTCAACACACTCTCGGATAGAAAATTGTATCTCTATCCCTGCCGATGATTTCTAACATTCATCTATAATTCACAAACATGTAAAAGACATTCATAACAGAACATCCATTGAACAAAAAGATAAAACAGGAAAAACTATCGTTTTCTATTAATGGTGAAATGCCAAATTACAATGGTGGAGTCCGAGCTACAACTGAGTCTCGGCTCTCTGAGATTTATCCCCCTACAACCCGATTTATCCAAACTATCTAACCGTTTGCCACCCAATTGCCTAACCAACATCCACCAACCTTCTAATTGGAAAATGATCCAAAGATTTATACAAGAGGGGCTCTATGACCTTCCCTCGCAAGATAAATTAGTGGTGTCAAATCACCATTCAAACACCTATCAAATGAAAAGATTACAATGATGGAAATCTGCTCAAAATCTAATGCAGATCCCTTCTACCGCCATCCTATTAATGGCGACCTTATCTCCAACTTGTGCAAAAGCACGATCTGGCTCCTCCATATTGTCTTCAATCAATGCCTGGATCACGCCTTTGATTCTCGAGGCAAAAATGAGAGGGTGGTGCCTCTCCTTCCTTGAATGCACACCACGTGTATTAATTAGCTGGTGTGTGCTGAGATGGAGCGATGCTCCTGCATCATACTCCACAATGGAAAAATTCATGAGCTCCTACTCATGAGCTTTCCAACGTGGCTGAAATCCACCTGGATCTGAAACTTTCTCCTAGAGCCGTCTGTCGGCTCCTCTGCTCCGCTTCTGCTTTTGTTCCGGCATATTCCCCGCTGCTCGTGCAGGTTCTTGTCGTCCAGCTTTCTCTTGCTGATCGATTCCTCTGTCGACTCCGACATGATCTTCTGTATCTTTTCGATCACCTTGTCCAACTGATCTATCGACTGGTTCTTCTGTTGCAGACTAGCTCGCTGCACTCCCTCCTTGTCAATGGGAAATTCACAATGGCTTCCCAAGATATCTTCTTCCTTTATGGATTTAGCTTGCCACTCTACTGTAGTCTTCACTCCTGCAAGCTCCTCATCACTGAACTGCTTCTCAGCCACCACTTCTCCTGACAAATTCTCTCCTGTCATTCCTTTGACTGTTCCCATTCCATCTTCTTCCAGCGGCTCCTCATGCTGGTGCGGTCTTTCATTTGCTTCCAAATTAGCATGTTGGATGTGTATGCCTTGCACTTCCACTCTCCTCTCAAGAGCTTCAAATTCTTCACTGAAATCAACAAAGTCTATGCTATTTTCTTCTTCTTATGCTGCAGACTCCAATGCTAAAATCATCTCCTATTCAGCTTCCTGGCTGAAAACGTCGAGCGATTCTGCTGAATGATCTTCTCCTTCTGTCGGGACAGACATCAACATCCGTTCCTTCTCCTCCTTGACAATCTCTGCTTGCTATATCCCTATCGCATCCACAACATCTGTGCTAGCCTCTCCTCGACCGCTTGGTATGAATATCTCGACTCCTCCAATGATCAGAACGTCGCTCTGACCCTTCTCCTTTGCTGTGATGAAAGTTTTTAACTTGTCATCATCTTCACTCACGCGGCTCACTGTTTTGCGTGAATCTCCATCTGAGTGAGGTTTTTCTTCTACCTCCTCATCTGTTAATGAACTCTCAGCTGAGCTCACCTCCTTTCCCTTTCCCACCTGACAATCTTGGATGTCTCCTCTTCCCACCTGACAATATGGTATGTCTCCTCTTCCCACCTAACATTTTACGAGATCCACTGATCCCTTATCATCTCCCACCTGGAAATCTATGAGACTCTTGCCAGATCTCTTTCCCTTATGACTGAGGTTTTCAGCATTCCTCAACCACCTCTTTAACACCTGTTGCTACCTTTTGGCCAACAAATTCTGAACAATCCATCTGGATGTCCTCTTCAAAGGCCATTTGTATCTCCAATGTACTTTTGACTCCTGCTGCATCTTGAATGATAGCTTCTCCATATGTGCTCGTATTTCACCGAGCTCCTTGTCCATCTCTGCTCTTCTCTTCTGTGAGTAGACTTCCCCTCGACCATGCTTATGACCGTCAATGGCCATCTCACTTTTTCTACAGCCTACATGGTTGCTTTATCATCTGCTACATGCCTTGCAACAACTCCAATAGAGCATCATACCCTGTCTCCCCGGCTTACAAAAATTGATTTTGCACCAGCTCCTTTGTCTCTTTCTCTCTACTGAGAGAAATCAAGCTCTGTCTCCCCCTTCACCTGCTGTCTTCAAGCGAAATCAAGCTCCAATATCACTCTTGGTGACAACCCCCTTCCCTCCTTTGGGCTGGCATGACCTCCCGATCTAGGATCGTTCAAGTTGTCGGGTCGAATGACTTGTTGGGCTCCTGATGGAACCATTTTCAACTTGACACAGGTCCCCCTTTTTTACTTGCTCGACACTTGCAGACCCTCTCCTTAGTGGTTCTAACTCTTACGCCAACACTGCTAGGTCCCTGTGCTAGACCTTCTCTCTGGTATGACCATAGACTACGACCGTGGGCCAACTTCCTTCATGACCCCACGCTTCGGGACTTTCGCGAGTTTCTTTCTCCCTTTCCCCGATTTCCAAATCGACGAATGCTTCAGGACCAGATTTACGGTCCTCGTTCTTCTCGCGATCAATGACTGTGATCGAATCGCGAGTTCAGACTTCGTGAGTCCTCCCTTATCTCAATTTTCTTCCTTCGATCGTGAATCAACGATGCGTTGATCCCTTTCCATGTGTCCTTCTAGATCCAATGGTATGGATTTGAAATCTCTCTTCGTGACTTCGCGAGGATCCTACGCTTGCTCCCAAAAAACCTTCCGAAGCTTCTCCTCGCTAACTTCTTGATCTTCGACCACTTGTCTTCTCCTCGACCATGAGTGACTTCTCTGTCTTCTGGACTTCAACAAGTCCTTGACTCCTTTGCACACTTAGCGTAATTTCTCTCTTCGAGACTTGGGCTATTCTCGAAGGCCTTCCTGCACTCCTTACAAAAATTTGTGCAACTCTCCTGCAGATTTGCTTGGCTTGAAAACCTTCAAGGTTCCAAGTTCCTCTACGAGCTTCTCGTCCCCTCTTGGCAGCTTCTCACCCTTCCTCCTAAGCTTATAAGGCAAATTCGCAACACCTTAGGCGCACTCCTTACGCTTGTCTAAGTTCTTCATCGACTTCTCCCTTGACCTTGTGGAAAGGCTTAAGGCATCTCCTTTCCTTTGTCGATGCACTTTTTGCAAATCCTTCCTTCACCATAATGTTCAACAATTCTGGGACTCCTCTACACCTTCAGTCGTGTAGTTCCTGAGTATTCTCACGCAAGCTCAATGCCCTCCTGGCAGAGTGTTTCAGAGTGTTCAGTAACTATGGACTGTGCTTCTCTCCACACAGTCTTTCTTTTCAAGGGACTTAACCACCTTGAAATTTCTCCCTGAGTTAATGAATAAATCTGGCATGCCCTCCTGGCAGCTTCTCTTCTGACTCCACTGAGTTTATATATACACTCCTTGTGTCAGCTCACAGAGTTTCCCTACTTTGTCGCACACTCCTTGCACTTAACCCAAAGAACCAGAATTAACTCAACACACTCTCGGATAGAAAACTGCATCTCTATCCCTGCAGATGATTTCTAACATTCATCTACAATTCACAAACATGTAAAAGACATTCATAACATAACATCCATTGAACAAAAATATAAAACAGGAAAAAATGTTGTTTTCTATTAATGGTGGATTGCCAAATTACAATGGTGGAGTCCGAGCTACAACTAAGTCTCGACTCTCTGAGTTTTCTCCCCCTACAACCCAATTTATCCAAATTGTCTAACAGTTTGCCACCTAATCGTCTAACCAACATCTACCAACCTTCTAATTGGAAAATGATCCAAAGATTTATACAAGAGGGGCTCTATGAGCTTCCCTCGCAAGCTAAATTAGTGGTGTCAAATCACTGCTCAAACACCTATCAAATGGACATATTACAATGATGGAAATCTGCTCCAAATCAAATGTAGATCCCTTCTGTGATCAGCCTATTAATGGCGACCTTATCTCCAACTTGTGCGAAATCACTATCTGGTTCCTCCAACTTGTCTTCAATCAATGCTTGGATCACGCCTTGGATTCTCGAGGCAAAAATGAGAGGGTGGTGCCTCTCCTTCCTTGAATGTGCACCACACGTGTTAGTTAGCTAGAGCGTGCTGAGATGGAGCGATGCTCCTGCATCAGTATGATAGTGTATCTTATTGGATTTAATAATCACGACCTTAGTCTTTTCATTATTAACAGTCATACCCATATTGGAGAACAAATCCTTGAGGATTCTTAGTTGGATTTCAAGATCATGGGGACTCCTTGCCATAAGAACGATATCATCGACATAAAGAAGAATATTGATGACTATACCAGTGAGAGTAGGGCTGACACAACCTGCTTTAGGATGAATTCCCTTTATATTTGTATATTCTCAGGAAAACACAATTTTATTTTTTGTAATAATCGAATCAAATACTCTTGCAGAAGAGTCTCAAAGGTATAATTAATATTCAATGTTTTAACTAGGTGAATTTCTACTGGCATACTCTTAGAGATTTATACACCTTTTGATTTGAAGATTCATCTGTAGAGGAAACGAGATAAGGCATGGAGTCTAATTTCAAAGACAACATAGCTAATGAACAATTTTTCTAAATTTGTTGGTTCATAATGTGTCCAAAAAACTGGTTGCTTGGTCATTGAGGTGAGTACATATTATACATGATTTTTTTTATCAAATCATCTTCAATTTCATCCCAAAAGGAAAGGTATTATTCAATGGTAAGAAATTGTTTCATTCCCTCGTTATCACTATCATCATTTTCTATCCAACTATTGCATTCTCTTGGATAAATTTTTTGACTCATGCACTCTATAATGATCTAGTTCTTACAATGCATAACACTGCGTATGGAACCTATCAAGGAGGATGTTGAACTTTCTCTTGCTGATTCCCTACAATGCATCCTAAAACTAGTGCAAAGAGTCTACTATACCTTTGAATATCCATGACAAGGTTGCCAAAAATGACAATAATTTTTAATGAACCTTCTATTGCATAGGATATGATCAAACTACATGTACATTTAATTATATCAATTTAAGGTTTAGAATGATTGCAAGGTATCATGCACTCTTTTTGCACACAACATTGCTTGTTCCCTGAGTTGCTATGATGATTTTATGAAGTGAAATTGAATATTTAAAAGGGATTCACACTTGTAGAAATCTAAAGGAAAAAACTATAAAGGAATTTATCATGAAAACATAATAAATTCCTCTTAATCATAGAAGTAAATCCAGGCTTCTACCAATTCCAAATGAATCCTATGTTTTATCAAGAAAATTATAGAACCAATTATTAAACACAACATAAAAATTACATCTACTACATAAATAAAGGAATGAGGGTTCAACAATGCAACTACTCTATTTGAGTGGGCCTTGCCTCGAAATACTAGAGGTGTTTATTCTCTTTGACTAATTATGGAATGTTCAATGATCATACACGGTAAATCATTACTCACAAATAATACATGAAGATGGATAGAACTAATCTAATTTTGTATTAAAGCATAATGTTGTTCTAAAGATATGAACATGTGTGTCATTACAATCTAAATAACCCCCTCTATGGGAATGACAACAACTATTTATAATGAGACTCTGCAAATAACCATTACATAAGGACAAAAGCAAGTTTGACGGATCATAACAACATAAAAAGAGAATGCTTAGTTCAAACCAATTCGAGAATCAAAGATTCTCAAGTTGGTTTCACAAACTTTGTCTTTTCTCAAGTTTAGGAAAATGAAATGATAAGTGGTGTATAATGTAGGATTACTAAGACTTTTCCTTTTATTACTTGAGATCACCACTTGTCACCATCTCGACCATGCTCAAGAGGAGAAAAAAATATGTTTTATAGTAGTATTCAAAAGAATTATTCCCATGGTTTTGCAACATAAGACCTTCCATACTTATAACTGTTATGATCCAAATCCTACTGCTCGATTTTGTAGTGGCCTATAGGGATTTGTAGAAATCTATGAGGTTATGCAAAATACTCTTATGGCCTTTATTAACAGTTGAAAAAAACAAAAAAAATCTAAGTAATCCATCACCCCATCTTAGATTAACATAAATCAAATGAAAACACAAAAATACAATCAAGTATACCTCATTGCCTTTTAGTTATAGTCCAATAAACAAAATGGATGATGTAAAGGTATAGTATGGGGAAAAAGGTAAAAGATGGTCAAAAAGTGTTCGAAAATTGGGTCCCATAAAAAAAAACGATTACTTCACTTCACAAGCCTAACAACAAATGGAAAATTACTCTATGTGTCCTCTGCTATAAACCCTAGATCACCACTTGGGTTTTCACCATGGATTCAACCTATGGAGTGAGCGAGTCGAATCCCTCCCCTGACATCACCACCTTTTGCTCCTTGGTAGCTTCTAGAAGAAATTTTGTTAAGCCAACACCCTCCGCGTTTGTGAAAAAACTCGATGAAATCCCACAACTCCTAGTTCACCCTTTGAACTCGTGCAACTTGGCTCCATGGCTCACTGAGAATGGCTTGATCAAACAGTTCACTTGGATTTGGCCATCTCTGCGGGAAATATCTATTTGGGTAGATAAAAACTAGAAACCCGTAATAAAGGGACAACTCTCTCTTTCATTTTGTGGGAGAGAGTTTTTATCTTTCCTGTTTGAAGGGAAAGAAGACAAATACTTAATCTTCTGCAGTGGGCCTTACTTCATGGGAAATCTAGGGAAGTATCTCAATCGGTGGAATCCCGATTTCAGCCTTGGAAAATGACATATTTTTGGTGGTTCCAGTCTAGGTGCGATTGTTGTACCTACCTCTGCACTGCTTGAACGACAACACCGTCCACAAAATAGGTAATACTTTGGGTAAATATACACACTGTGTTGAACCCTGTGATGAAATGCAAGCCTATGCCTGCATCTTTGCTGAAGTTGACCTAGAGAAAGGACTACCCGAAGTAGTTCAACTAACCCTAGACAACTGGATGTATTTGAAACCTATGGATTATGAGCAATTCCCCTTCAAATGTAAATATTTACAAGAGTACAAACACTTTGATTTTTTTTTCCCAAAAGCAATTCCTGTATAACCCTTGTTAGAGCCTAATGATCAATGGAAACTTCCCCCAAAAATGTGATAGGTAGCCAAATAAGGAGTTCAACTCTAGCATGAGAAGAATCAACCAGTCGCTACTCAACCCCTAGTCTCGGGTTTGGGGTCCTCCATGGTTCCCCCTCCAAGTGTGGAGATGGGAAGAAAAGACCCTATGACTAGTAACAATAGATATGAGGCTCTTTCCAACTCTGAGGATGGATCTTTCCTAGAAAATGGATATGGCCCAAGTTCCAACAAGTATGGAGAGGTAGGAACTCTTGGCAAGGAGGTATTTCTAGAAGTATTTCCCTCTCCCGATGTTGGGACAATTAAAAAAGTGAGAGAAGAGAGCATAGATTCCACAAGAGAAGTGATGGTTTACATTATCCACCAAGCTCCACTGGGATAGACTTGTAGTTGAGCTGCCAAATATTGAACATTCACATGTTCAAATTCAGAGTTTAGAAGTCCAGCCGGTCAATTTTGACCACCTTTTTTTTGCATTTCCAACCCTGTGGGGAATTGTAATAATATGAATTATTATGATGAAATTATAAAAGGATTAGCTTCCTGAGACCTAAACATGTGTGCATTACTCTAGAGTGTTTTTTTTACTTGTTAATTATATTTTTCTTTTTAGCAATTTATAATTTTCGATTTTTTTCACTCAATTCCTCCAAAGCTGAAGTATGTAACTCATGGTTAGGCCTTATATTTGTCTTCTAAGCCTAGTGTCTAATGTATATTACCATACTAATCATCCTCCTAGAGTCTTATGGAGATGCGCTAAGTGCCCCATAGTTTTTTTTTTTTAAGTTTTGAGTCAATAAAAAATTTCTTGCAAAAACGAGATTTTTTAATTGTAATTGGTCAATAAGTTAATAAAGTGGTATTAGGAGGCATTATATGCCTTGGGGGTATTCATTTTTGGACTAAGAATACCCACTTTACCTAAGTATCCTCTTTGTGACTAAAAATACGTGATTTTAATCACTCAAAACCAATTTCTCTTACAATAAGACAAATAAAAGGCAAAAAATCAAATAAAATCAGCAAGCCTATTATTTAGGAAACATGTCTTAAACATGTTTTCCTTGTGTCTTGAGTGAAGTGAAGTGGTGGTACCTCTCTTAAGTGAAAGGTGAGTTAGGTGATGAGTTGTATAAGGGTGGATATCCCAAGATTGGGACTCGCCCTTTCTTAGCATGTGTGGCACATTTAGGAGGAGGGGCATCAATCCCAAGAGGGATGACTTGCCCTCTACGCATACCCTTTACAAGTGGTGACTTCCCCTCTCCCATGTGCTCTTTTGATGTGGATTTAACTCATACCTCACATGGAGATGTGTCCAAAAGAACTCCCTTTCAATTGCCACTCGTCCTCACTTAGCTATGCACCCTCTTCCACTTGGCTTGCACCCTAGCTTGGGAATTGTCACCCAAATTGATATAAAGCAAGGTATAACCCTCCTCATTGGTTTAGTTGGAGCTTGGGATTCGATTCTTGTTGATGTAATATTGTAATACTCTTTCATATTGGAATAAAGAAGACTTTGGAGGTCAAATTGGTGGCTTGGATAGTGTGTGGATGCATGTGCTTATGACGTGACATTGTTCTATTGCACTTGTTATTGTATTTTGGTTTAAATTGGCCTTATAGGAGTACTATTACTCATTAGGATAGGATTTCTAATCTAGCTTGATTATTAATCTTATTATCTATCTATTCAAGATATTATATATGCATTATTTGTTTGGTTTAACCAATTTTGTGTTGAAGTCTCTTTTGTAGGTGATACCCTTTCCTAACCCATTTTACATGTAAGTGGATGAAACAATTGAAGCCTCACTTGGAGATTTGGATGGTATATATTGAATCTTCCATTCCTCTAAGACATTCGAATAAGATCCCTCATTCCACCAAAGAAGGACTCCATTTCCCAAAGATATTCCAAGCACAAGCTTTTTCTCTTTCTCCTTCAATACAATTTCTAATTTCTTGGTTAATTTAAATTTTATATGCAAGCATTTGGATCTGCTTTCTAACTCTAAATCCTTAGTTTCTATTATGCATGCATAAGATAAACTAGATCTGATTTTTACTCAAAGCTTCAATCTAAAAGTCTAGATCTAGAATAGGAAAAGAGCTTCTTTTATCAAGTTTTTCTCTAAACTTTTTAAGGGATAAAAGGTATTATTTTTCTAAGTGCTTTCATTGTACAAATTTGGCATTTAAGTGCTTCTAATTTGCTTCTTTCAAACATCATCAAAAGATCCTAAGGAAACAAGCTTTCTAGCTTGATTTCCTTAGTTTCTTTTTGCTAAATTTTGTAGAATTAACTTAGAGTTTTTTTGGGTTTTCATACTAACATCCCAAGACACTCTTAAAGTGTTTTTGGGCATATTTTGTATTGGTTTGATTTCTATTTTGTGCATGTTTGCGAATAAACAAGGGGAAACTCTGTCAAAGTTTTTCAGATTAGGAGCTTCTGGGACCCCCAGAAGTACCTTGTACCTCTTAAAACCATTGTAAAAGTTTGTAAACTTCATTGATCCACTTCTCTAAGGATACAAAGTCTCCAAAAGAGAGACCATTGTAATCAAAGCAATAAAAGAGTGGGCTACACAATGCCCCATTTTCGTTTCCCCCTAGGGGGTGGTGTGGTTGTGTGTTTTGCTCAATTTCTTTCATTTTAGTCACTGATATTCATCTAAGAAAAGATAAAATAAACACAACAACAATAATCACATTTAGCTTAGTTTTCAATATTGGAAGTAAATTTTAATTACTAGATTAGATTTTTGTTTTGAATTTTTTACTTTTTTTTGGGCAAATAAACTAGTCCCCTCAGCGCCTCTCAAAAGAGGCTGGACAGTGTGGAATTAGTAATTAGAAAACATTTATTTTATTGCCATTTTCAATTTCTTGCAAATAAACCCGTCCCTTGAGCTCCTCTGAAAAGAGGTTGGTCAATGTGGACTTAGTTTAATTAGAAAACATTTACTTTTTTCGCATTTTAATTTCATTTTTTATTTTACTACAAAATAAACCTTTCCCCTTAGCTCCCCCTAGTAGTGTTCCTGGCCCTTCCTTTGTGAGCTTAGTCTCTATCTTTGGAAGTAAGTTCATACAGAACCAAGGATGGTCAGTGTGGAGTAGTATAATTAGGACAATATCAAAGGAAGCTATTGCTTGGGGTGGAAAAATGCATAAAGGGAGTGTGTGAAGTCAGACAAAATACCCCAAGCTTGTTCCCCTCTGTGTTGGACCTTCGACACCTTTATTGAGTTTGTTGGTGAAGCCATTTGGGTTTCTGCAAGCTCTCCAAAAATTTCCATACTAAAAGGATAACCTCTCTAGAGGCCACATCTTAGATTGGTTTTCATTTCTTGCAATACAATTTCACACAAGGAATAAATTAATCTCATTAATCAACTCTAAATTTTTCAAGGACATTTTCACAAGGAAATCTACATTTTCAAAAACATTACACATTACACATTACACATTACACATTACACATTTCACAATACTTGGCACTGGTCTCATTATTTACTTTTAAATCCATTTACTTCAAGTACTTATATTTTCTTCAAAGCATTTCCATTTTATCTTGAAGTATCTTATTTGCTTATGGTTATTTACTTGCAAGTATATGTATCCTTTGATTGTATTTTATGCAAGTATCTCTTTGATTGAATGCCTTATCTATAATAATTTGTAGTGAATGGATGCATGATATATGACACTAGTGTAGATTTACTTATTGTTATATTTTCTTTATTGCAATAAACTCCTAGACTTTATTTCTTGCACTTATATTAGTTCAAGCCTTAGTATATTTTATTTAGGGACTACCCCCTTGGATTC
>SNQJ01S0107925.1:0-12661 GCA_010110895.2 Picea sitchensis | reverse complement strand
GTTGATGTAATATTGTAATACTCTTTCATATTGGAATAAAGAAGACTTTGGAGGTCAAATTGGTGGCTTGGATAGTGTGTGGATGCATGTGCTTATGACGTGACATTGTTCTATTGCACTTGTTATTGTATTTTGGTTTAAATTGGCCTTATAGGAGTACTATTACTCATTAGGATAGGATTTCTAATCTAGCTTGATTATTAATCTTATTATCTATCTATTCAAGATATTATATATGCATTATTTGTTTGGTTTAACCAATTTTGTGTTGAAGTCTCTTTTGTAGGTGATACCCTTTCCTAACCCATTTTACATGTAAGTGGATGAAACAATTGAAGCCTCACTTGGAGATTTGGATGGTATATATTGAATCTTCCATTCCTCTAAGACATTCGAATAAGATCCCTCATTCCACCAAAGAAGGACTCCATTTCCCAAAGATATTCCAAGCACAAGCTTTTTCTCTTTCTCCTTCAATACAATTTCTAATTTCTTGGTTAATTTAAATTTTATATGCAAGCATTTGGATCTGCTTTCTAACTCTAAATCCTTAGTTTCTATTATGCATGCATAAGATAAACTAGATCTGATTTTTACTCAAAGCTTCAATCTAAAAGTCTAGATCTAGAATAGGAAAAGAGCTTCTTTTATCAAGTTTTTCTCTAAACTTTTTAAGGGATAAAAGGTATTATTTTTCTAAGTGCTTTCATTGTACAAATTTGGCATTTAAGTGCTTCTAATTTGCTTCTTTCAAACATCATCAAAAGATCCTAAGGAAACAAGCTTTCTAGCTTGATTTCCTTAGTTTCTTTTTGCTAAATTTTGTAGAATTAACTTAGAGTTTTTTTGGGTTTTCATACTAACATCCCAAGACACTCTTAAAGTGTTTTTGGGCATATTTTGTATTGGTTTGATTTCTATTTTGTGCATGTTTGCGAATAAACAAGGGGAAACTCTGTCAAAGTTTTTCAGATTAGGAGCTTCTGGGACCCCCAGAAGTACCTTGTACCTCTTAAAACCATTGTAAAAGTTTGTAAACTTCATTGATCCACTTCTCTAAGGATACAAAGTCTCCAAAAGAGAGACCATTGTAATCAAAGCAATAAAAGAGTGGGCTACACAATGCCCCATTTTCGTTTCCCCCTAGGGGGTGGTGTGGTTGTGTGTTTTGCTCAATTTCTTTCATTTTAGTCACTGATATTCATCTAAGAAAAGATAAAATAAACACAACAACAATAATCACATTTAGCTTAGTTTTCAATATTGGAAGTAAATTTTAATTACTAGATTAGATTTTTGTTTTGAATTTTTTACTTTTTTTTGGGCAAATAAACTAGTCCCCTCAGCGCCTCTCAAAAGAGGCTGGACAGTGTGGAATTAGTAATTAGAAAACATTTATTTTATTGCCATTTTCAATTTCTTGCAAATAAACCCGTCCCTTGAGCTCCTCTGAAAAGAGGTTGGTCAATGTGGACTTAGTTTAATTAGAAAACATTTACTTTTTTCGCATTTTAATTTCATTTTTTATTTTACTACAAAATAAACCTTTCCCCTTAGCTCCCCCTAGTAGTGTTCCTGGCCCTTCCTTTGTGAGCTTAGTCTCTATCTTTGGAAGTAAGTTCATACAGAACCAAGGATGGTCAGTGTGGAGTAGTATAATTAGGACAATATCAAAGGAAGCTATTGCTTGGGGTGGAAAAATGCATAAAGGGAGTGTGTGAAGTCAGACAAAATACCCCAAGCTTGTTCCCCTCTGTGTTGGACCTTCGACACCTTTATTGAGTTTGTTGGTGAAGCCATTTGGGTTTCTGCAAGCTCTCCAAAAATTTCCATACTAAAAGGATAACCTCTCTAGAGGCCACATCTTAGATTGGTTTTCATTTCTTGCAATACAATTTCACACAAGGAATAAATTAATCTCATTAATCAACTCTAAATTTTTCAAGGACATTTTCACAAGGAAATCTACATTTTCAAAAACATTACACATTACACATTACACATTACACATTACACATTTCACAATACTTGGCACTGGTCTCATTATTTACTTTTAAATCCATTTACTTCAAGTACTTATATTTTCTTCAAAGCATTTCCATTTTATCTTGAAGTATCTTATTTGCTTATGGTTATTTACTTGCAAGTATATGTATCCTTTGATTGTATTTTATGCAAGTATCTCTTTGATTGAATGCCTTATCTATAATAATTTGTAGTGAATGGATGCATGATATATGACACTAGTGTAGATTTACTTATTGTTATATTTTCTTTATTGCAATAAACTCCTAGACTTTATTTCTTGCACTTATATTAGTTCAAGCCTTAGTATATTTTATTTAGGGACTACCCCCTTGGATTCACTAGGAGTTGGACTAGATAGAGGAGTCGAGTGACAACACCTTGACTTGAGACTTGCCCCGAAGGACACACCAAGTGGATTGAATATTTATTCAACATTCCCAAGGTGTGTATAAAGGTGGTGACATTATTTGGCGTTGTTTCCAGGGACAAATATTTCTATTCTTGGAATACGACCTTTGTTTTCCTTAGTTTTTTTTTATGCTTGTTGTTTATCACAAATAGACTCGATCATTTGGCGACTCCACTAAATTCCAATTTGATTAAGTATTCTACAAGAAGAAATTCAAAAGGCTTAGTTGACTTCATACCCGAACCTGAACAAGTTTATAGGAGGAGGTTATCCAAAGCCTCTTCTCGTAGAATCCTTAATCATTTAGGATTCGAGTCCATTTCTGATATTCACTTGCCTTTTTCTAATAATAGTATTAGTTTAGAAATGGCTATATATGATCCTTGTGATTTTTCAAATATAAATGGTTATCCTCATGCAATCCCAGAAAAAGTAATTAAAAAGTTACCTAGTTTTCAAGGGAATGATGTTGTTAATGCTAAATCTCATATTAAGTCTTTTATGAGATGTATTAATAAATGGTGTGATGCACATGATTATAAGGATTTTCAAATGAAGTTATTTGTTTTGTCCTTAAAAGAAGATGCTTTTGACTTGTATGAATATTGTGCAGATAACAAGTTTAAAACTCTTAAAGATCTTTTATATGCCTTCACAGAAAGATGGGGGGAGAAAAGATATCATCGCCACCTGTTAGTTGCCCTCAATACTATAAAGAAAAATGAAAATGAAACTATGGAGGAATTTAACAAGAATTTTAATGACTTGGTTTCAAGCTTGCATACATATATCAAGCCTTTTGATAATGCCATCTTAATTTATTATATTGAGGCCTTTGGTGGTGAAATGAGATATCATTTAAGAGATAAGGAACCCACCAGTTTCAAAATATCTCAAGAGATGGAAAACGAGATTGAAAAAAATATGCAAGCATCAGGAAAGTCCAACCTTCCAGGTTTTACAAGGGGTAATGCTTCTAAGCAGTTAGAGTGTAAAGACAAAGCAGTAGCATTAGACAATAAGTCTTCTTCAGCAAATCCCATTAAATAATTAACTGAAATGATCAAAGCCATGTAATCTAATCATGATGCCCAACTGAATGTAATGAAAAAAACGATTAATTTCCATGGAAAGAAATAATGCCAATAGGTTCCAACCTAGGAAAAATAATGAGAAGTGGTGGAAAAGGGGTCCTCCTCAAGATCAAAGACAACCTAATCAATTAGAATAAAAAAAAATGGTCAATGATAAAGCCCCTACATTTTGCCAAGGTTGTGAATATTTTATTGAAGAATCTTCTTGCCCAATGTTTTGTCAAGTGAATGAGCAAGGAGTCCTAAGACAAACAACTATGTTGGAATTTCTAGAAGATATGATTTTATCAACAATGTAGGAAAAACTCACAAAGTCACAGATAATAAATGGAAACAAAATAAGGAATCAAGTGAAAAGGTTGACAATGTGACCAGGTTATATGGGGAAAATCCTACACCAGACCAAATATTAGAGATGACAAAGTATAAGGGAGTAACTTATCAGAGAAAAGGGAATGATAATGCCAGTAAATCAAATCAAATCATTCCTAAAGCATCTACTCCTCCAGTTACATATTTAAGTGTTGATTTGGGTAGTTGGACATCCAATGCAAAGGTTTTGGTACCTATTTCAGAACTCATTAAGATAACCACTCAGAAAATCAATAAACTAAAGGCCATAGAGGGATATAGTGAACTAAGTCTTGGGAAATATCAGGGGAAAGATTTGGATAAACCTAATGAACATCTTAATGATGCCCCTGTTAATATAAACAACATGGATTGGACAAAGGAAGATGATGCAGACCCCCCTTCTCTCCAAGGGTTGCGCAACGTCCCGGTCTAGGATCGTTCACAATACTGAGCTGAAACAACTCTTCGATTCCCTGCTGGAACCTCCGAGAAACAATCCACAGGTCTTTATAAAACTCCTTTTGCACGAATTAACACTGGGCACAAACCTTCTCCATGTGACCACTGGCTGTGACCACGCGCTTAACAAAAAGGCGCTTTGTGACTTCGCATGTTGGGTAATTGTATATGATTCAACCCGACTCTCCGCCTTCTGAACTCTCGAACTCCAAATTATGGGTCTAGAGAGCGCTAGCGGCTTCTCCTATTCTTCGTCAATATGACCTTTCACAATGACCTAGGGCCACTCTTCCGAGCGCTACGAGACTTCACAATTTGCGATCTCATGAATTGGCTCTCCTCCCCTCTTTCAAAGTCCAAACTCTCGACTTCAATCACCTCAGATCAACAGTCTGAGATTTCCCATGACTCAACGGTCCAGATCCTTTCTCGTGAATCGGGACTTCGCATTTCACGATTTTGATATTTAGTCTCCTCCGTTCTCCAGATACCTGATTCTTGATTTCCCGATGTCTCCTTCCCACGAAAGAAATCAACGGTTTGATCTTCTCCTAGATCAACGACTCTCTATCTCTCCTGAGCTTTCAAGTGTTGATTGATTATTTCCCTTATGCTCCTTATAGGTTTACTGGATCCAATGACACAAGACTATCGACGCTTCTCCCTCCAAGAGTCTCTACCGTCTGTCCAAATTATCAATAGATCCTTGTCAAATAACTTGGCATCAACCCTTCTGAGATTGAATTCTTTCATGACTTGAAAGATTTCAATTGTTTCGAAGGTCTCAGCGGTGTTTTCCCTCTTGAGCTTTTGTCAATGAAATTTGACTTCACCTTGGCACACACTTACGCTCCTGCATGCAAACTTGCGCTATTCTTCCCTGAGATTTTAACTTACTCAGTCTCCAAGGGATTACACCCTTCTGTATCTTTCAAAAGACTTTCTGATGCCCTCCTGGCACACTCTGTGCTCAACCTTATGAGATTTTGAACTTAGAATAAGTTCGCCTCTACGCATACTCCTTGCGCTTAATATGCACACTTTGCATAGAAAATCCCCATGCTATCTCTTCTGAGCTTCGAGTCGAAAAAGAATCTCTCTCACACACTCCTTGCGTTCGGTATGCACTCCTTGCATAACTTACATAAGAGAAATAATTAGAGACTTATTCAATTACTCATTCACTATGAACTTTATACATTCACAAACTCATCATAACAGTGAAAATAGGAAAAGTATCAACACAATACCATTGGATAAATTTCCTCTGTTCTATTCATTTTTTTGAAAAAAAACAGTAATTACAGGTACTTTCCTTTTACAAGCAATACAATGAAAAGTTGTCTAATCGAGACCGCTTCTTGACTCCTCTCTATCTTATCTAAGTTCTATCACCTTCTACTCTAGCGGTTACCTACTCACTTAATTAAATGCAACCTAATGACTAATCATGGCAAATATCCTACACTTGTAATATTTTACAGTCGTGTAAGGATTTACATTCGATCCGTCATTTCAAACGGTGGCCTGACTTTACATACACTAATTTAATTAACGTGAAATTCAAAATATCCACACCACTACCAAGCTGGTTAAGAGTCGACTTTGGTTCTTTCAATGCACTAAGGTGTCGACTTCGCTTCCACCTTCTCTTTTCTTGATTTGATAGCGATGCTCCTGCATCATAATCCTCTGGCCAAAATATTCATGGACTTTTGTCCATGAGTTCTCGCATTGTCTTACCATGCTTCAAAATATCAGGTTCAGTTACCCAACTTGAATCTTCCACAGGGTGATCCTTCCACTTTACGAAATATTCAGGATGCATCTTTCTTCTGGTTTTCCTTCCAACTCTCTGTTCTAATATTTTCTCCATCTGAGGTTTTTCTACTGTGGGCATCTGTTCTTCCCATTGAATATTCGATCATCCAATTATCCCGTGTGATTTCTGTTATAAGGATACAAATCTGCAATGTTGAATATCGGTGATATTCCAACATTGTCCGACAACTCTATCTCATAAGCATATGCTGCAAATTTTCTAAGGATCTTGCATGGTCCTATCTTCTTCATCTTCAACTTATTATATGTTCCTCTGGGAAACCTCTCCTTTCTCAAATGAGCTAGAACTTCATATCCCACTTCAAATTGAACTTCCCTTCTTTTCTGATCAAATCTGTCCTTATACTTTTGATTACTATCATATATCTGCCTCCTAACTTGATCATGAAGTCTTTGCATTTTTGTAGAAAAATATTTTGCTCCAACGCTCTTGAATTCATCTTGTTTCAACTCTCTCAATTCTGCAATCCCTCTTGGCTGTCTTCCATATAATATCTCAGATGGACTTTTTCTAGTGATTCTATTATCTGAATTGTTAAATGCAAGTTCTGCCTGTGCCAGAATCTGGTCCCACTGACGACCTTGTTCAGTGACTAAAATCCTTAACAAATTTCGCAGACTCTTGTTCACCACTTCAGTCTGTCCGTCTGTCTGAGGGTGATATGATGAAATAAAAGATAAATTAGTTCCCAGCCTCTTCCATAGAGTCCTCCAAAAGTGTCCTACAAACTTAGTGTCCCTGATTGAGACTATACTTCTGGGCAATCCATGTAATCTCACGACTTCTATGAAAAACACATTGGGTATGTGTGTAGCATCATTTGTCTTCTGGCATGGTATGAAATGTGTAATCTTAGAAAATGTATCGACCACAAAAAATATGGAATCACTTCCCTTCTAGGTTCTAGGTAATCCCAATACAAAATCCATACTAATTGCATCCCAAGGCCTTTCTGGAATAGGCAATGGCTAATACAAACCAGTGTTTTGTATCTTTCATTTTCCCTGTTGACAAATATTACATCGGTCTACAAATTTCTTCACATTTTCCCTCATACCTGGCCAATAATACAAACTACTCAGTTGTGAAAATGTTTTGTCATGACCAAAATGTCCAGCTAAACCTCCACTATGTTTTTCTTTCAATAAATTATCTCTCATTGAGCATCTTGGTATGCACAATCGACTTCCTTTAAACAAAAATCCCTCTTGGATCAAATATTCTTCGCATGAGTTGTTATCCCTCAAAAAAGGATTTCCATATGCTTCATAAGCCTCCTTAAAATCTGGATCTTCCTGGTACATTTCCTTAAGGTGCTCAAATCCTAAGATCTTCACTTGGAATTCCCGTAAAAACAAACTTCTCCTACTCAAAGCATATGCAACTTTATTAGCACTTCCCTAAATATGTTTAATGGAAAAAGTAAAATTATGCATGAATTCTACCCACTTAGCATGCCTCTGATTCAACTTCTCTTGCCCAGTAATAAATTGCAAAGCTTGATTATCACTATACAAGACAAACTCTTTTGGAATTAAATAATGTCTCCATTTTTTCAAAGCATGAATCACTGCATAAAACTCCTTGTCATATGTAGAATATTTCTCCTTAGTGTCATTCAACTTCTCACTAAAATAAGCAACTGGCCTATTATCTTGACTCAAAACTGCTCCAATAGCTATTCCACTTGCATCACATCTTACCTAAAATGTTTTTCCAAAATTGGGTAAAACCAAAATTGGTTGTTCTGTTATCTTCTTTTTCAACACTTTGAAGCTTTTCTCAGCCTCCTTTGTCCAATTAAAATATTTGTGTTTCTTCTTCACAGTGTCCATCATGGGTGCACATATACCACTAAAATTTCTGATAAACTTTCTATAAAAACTTGCTAACCCATGGAAACTTCTCACCTCAAATATGCTCCTTGGTGACGACCATTCTTTGATTGCTCTCACCTTCTGTGGGTCCATCTTCAATTCATTCTAAGAGATCACAAAACCCAAATATATGATCTCTGTCTTCATAAAATAACTTTTCTTCAAGTTTATTAACAACTTTTCTTGCTGCAATCTCCTCATCACTAATGTCAAATGCTTTAAATGTTCTTCCTCTGTTTTGTTGAAAACTAATATATCATCTAGATATAAAATAACAAATTTACCTATGAAGTCCTTCAGTACTTCATTCATCAACCTCATAAATGTTCTTGGAGCAATTGTCAATCCAAATGGCATGACTAGCCATTCAAACAAACCTTCATTTGTTTTGAATGTTGTTTTCCATTAATCTCCTTCTCTCATTCTTATCTGATGATATCCACTCTTCAAGTCTATTTTTTAAAAATAGCTTGCTCCACTTAAACAATCCATCAGATCATCAATCCTGGGTAAATTAAGTCTATACCTGATGGTTATCTTGTCCATGGCTCTGGAATCTGTACACATTTTCCATCCCCCATCTTTCTTTGGACTCAATACAGTTGGCATTGCACATGGGCTTAGACTTTCCTTGACTAAACCTTTATCCAACAACTTCTGAACTTGATTATTAACTTCTTCATTCTCTCAAGGTGTCAGCCTATACACTACTTTATTTGGTAAACTGGCTCCTGGGATCAAGTCAATATGGTGGCTAATACTCCTAATTGGTGGTAATGAGTGAGGCAACTCATCCACTACTATGTCAGCAAAATTCTCTAACAATTCTTGGATTTCTTCAGGTAAATCATTCATGGAAGTATTTGTAAGGATAACTCTCAGCTTCCTCACTACAACAAATTTCATTTCTTGATCTTTCTTGATCTCCTTCAAGAGTTCCTTCCCACTCATGAGAAGTATTCGTGTGCTGGCTTCTTCCTTTTCTTTCTTTTCTTCTATTGGCCGTAACATGTGGGTTCTACCATTTTTTTCCAGAGTATAAGTATTCTTCCTCCCATCATGAATGACATTCCTATCAAACTGCCATGGTCTTCCCAACAAAATATGACAAACATCCATAGGAATTACATCACACAGAATCTCATCTTTATAGCCTCCTATTTTAAATTCAACTTTGCATTGTTGACTTACCATTACTTGATGTCCTTTCTGCAACCACAAAACTTTATATGGACTTGGGTGTGCAGTTGTCTTCAACTCCAGTTTCTCCACCATTTCTGTAGATACTAAATTATCAGTGCTCCCACTGTCTATAATCATTTTTCAAACTTTGTCCTGTGTTTTAAAAGCAGTCCTGAACAACCTCGTTCACTGAACTAAGCCTTCTATTTCCTTCTCTAGCTTTAGAATAACTTTCCTCATCATAAGATTATGTCCTCCTTCTGTTGCTTCTGCTTCCACATTCTTCTGGGCTTCAGAAATGTGTGATTCTCCTCCTCCTTCTTTCTTCCTCTTGGGGCATTCCCAAGACATGTGTCCTGTCTTTCCACAGGCATAACATTTAAATCCACCTCCTCTAATTCTTCCTCTTCCTTGAGGAAAAACATTTCTCCCACCAAACGGTCTTCTTCGGGAACTTCCTCCTCTTTAAAAGTGAACATATGATTTCTCAATCTCATCCTTGGTTTTTGGTGCCTTATCATAGACAATTCCCTTACCTCTATTTGAGCCTCTGCTTCTGTTTCGTTGACTCTGGTTTCTGGCCAACTTTTCTTCTGCCTTCAGTGAAATCTGATAAGAATCTTCCACTGTCCTCATAGTCATCATGCTAATCTCATCCTGGATTTCATACCTCAAGCCATTTATATACCTGACAACTTTTTCATCATCCTTCTCCCTTTGTCCAGTCCTAATATTCAGTCTATAAAATTCTTCTTTATACTCTTTCACTGTCATACCCCTCTGTCTCAGGTTCTGCAACTTTCTAAACATATTTATCTGGTAATCCTTAGGTATGAATTTAGCCTTCAATTTGGCTACCATCCTATCCCAATTCTTTATCTTATGTTTTCCTTTAATCCTCCTCTCTTCATGCAGTTCATCCCACCACGGTGCTACTTGTCCCTTTAATCTGGTGACAACATGTCTCACCTTCCTTCCTTCATCATCATCTTCATAGTCGAAATATTTGTCCATGGACCTTATCCCGTTCAATATCTCTTCATCATCCAAGTTACCTTCATACATTGGGACGTCCATCTTTTCTCTAGCTCCCAAATTCACAACAACTTTCAAGAAGCGTTCTTCAACCACATCTTCCCCTACAGCTTCTTCAACTTCTATTTCTTCTCTTTCTGCATCACTGACGTCTTTGACGGTAGGTGTTCTTCTTTTCATTGCTTCCATTTCTTCCAACGTTGTGCGAAGCTCTCTCATTTCTCTTCCTACAACACGGTTTGCTATAGGTGGTCTTGTACATACCCTCGACAACATCACTTCAACTGTTCCTATACACTGAGTACAACTTCAAGTTTTTTTTCAGGATCTGATACCCCTTGATGCAGACCCCCTTCTCTCCAAGGGCTGTGAGGCCTCCCAGTCTAGGATCGTTCACAATACTGAGATGAAACATCTCTTCAATTCCCTGCTAGAACCTCCGAGAAACAATCCACATGTATTTATAAAACTCCTCCTGCATGAATTAACACTGGGCACAAGCCTTCTCCACATGACCACTGGTTGTGACCATGCGCTTAAGCAAAATTCACTTCTTGACTTTGCATGTTGGGTAATTGTATATGAGTCAACTCAACTCTTCGCCTTCCGAACTCCCGAAATCCAAATTAGGGGTCTAGCGAGAGCTAGATCCTTCTCCTATTCTTCGTTAATATGACCTTTCGCTATGACTCGGGGCCAGTCTTTCGAGCGCTACAGGACTTCTCAATTCACGAACTCGTGAATTGGCTCTCCTCCCCTCTTCCAATGTCTGAAATCTCGACTTCAATCACCTTAGATCAATGGTCTGATATTTCCCATGACTCAACGGTTCAGATCCTTTCTCGCGAATCGAGACTTCACGTTTCGCAACTTTGGTAATTAGTCTCCTCCATTCTCCAGATTCCCAATTCTCGATTTCCCGAGGTCTCCTTCCCATGAAATAAATCAACGGTTCGATCTTCTCCTAGATTGACAACTCTCTATCTCTCATGATCTTTCAAGTGTTGACTGATTCTCGACCATATCCTCCTTACAGGTTTACTGGATCCAAAGGCACATGGCTATCGACACTTCTCCCTCCTAGAGTCTCTACCATCCGTCCAAGTTCTCAATATCTCCTTGCCAAATAACTTGGCGTCAACCCTTCTGAGCTTGAATTCTTTCATGACTTGAAAGATTTCAATTGTTTCGAAGGTCTCATTGGTGTTTTCCCTCTTGAGATTTTTTCAATGAAATTTGACTTCACCTTGGCACACACATACAATCCTGCGTGCAAACTTGTGCTATTCCTCCCTAAGCTTTTAACTTACTCAGTCTCCAAGGGATTCAACCCTTCTGCGTCTTTCAAAAGACTTTCTAATGCCCCCCTGGCACACTCTGTGCTTGACCTTATGAGATTTTGAACTTAGAATAAGTTTGCCTCTATGCGCACTCCTTGTGCTTAATATGCACACTCTGCATACAAAAGCCCCACACTATCTCTTCTGAGCTTCGAGTCGAAAAAGAATCTCTCACACGCACTCCTTGCGTTCGGTATGCAATCCCTGCATAACTTACAGAAGATAAATACTTAGAGACTTATTCAATTACTCATTCACCATGAACTTCATACATTCACAAACTCATCATAACAATGAAACTATGAAAAAGTATCAACACAGTACCATTGGATAAATTTCCTTTGTTCTATTCATTTTTTTGAAAAAAAATATTAATTACAGGTACCGTCCTTTTACAAGCAATACAATGAAAACTTGTCTAACTGAGACCGCTTCTTGGCTCCTCTCTATCTTATCTAAGTTATATCACCTTCTACTCTAGCGTTTACCTACTCACTTAATTAAATGCAACCTAATGACTAATCAGGGAAAATATCCTACACCTATAATATTTTACAATCATGTAAGGATTTACATTCGATCCATCATTTCGAACGGTGGCTTGACTTTACATACACTAATTTAATTAACGTGAAATTCAAAATCTCCACACCGCTACCAAGCTGGTTAAGAGTCGGCTTTGGTTCTTTCAATGTGCTAAGGTGTCGAATTTGCTTCCAACTTTGCTTTTCTTGATTTGAAATCGATGCTCCTACATCAGAAGATCACCAAACTTTCTTTGTATCCTTGATGATTAATGACCTTCTTCTTCATAATTGTATGTATGACTTAGGATCTTCATCAAATATCATCACTAAGAATGTCATGAACATGCTGAACCTAAAAGTAACAAGGCCTTATCACAATGTATGTTCCATGGATTCAAGAAAGGTTGAGACACATGGAATACTTTTGAATCTTCAAGTGAAATTGGCAACTTATCCCAATATCACCTTCCCCATGTATGTACTTGTTATTGATGTGCCCGATGCATGGGGCAT
>SNQJ01S0107924.1:39321-49386 GCA_010110895.2 Picea sitchensis | reverse complement strand
ATGGGGTATAAACATGGCTGAAAACAAAAGACCTCTGAATCAGGAAGATAATCAGGCTCCACAACCAACAAAATCGCCATCTTATAAAAGTGATCAACAACCACAAAAACATAGTCATTTCCCCTCTTGGTGGATGGGAGGACTGACATATAGTCCATTGAGATGGATTCCCATGGCCTGTCAGGAGTAGTAAGAGAGGTGTACAAGCCCTGTTTCTTAGTGGTCGGTTTGGCAATAGCACAAGTAGTGCAGGACCTAATATACTTGTTGACCTCATGTCGAAGTTTCAGCCAGTAGAAATGTTTTTGTAGCATCGCCACTGTATTTTTGATGCTGAAGTGTCCTGCTAACCAAATGTAGTGGGATTCCAAGATCAGCTTTGCTCACTCGCTTGATGGAACACAGATATGGCCTAGACGACACAAAAACCCATCCTGAAGATGGAAATTATCGACAACTGAGTTTGCACCCAACATTTAGTAGGTGGTGGAAAAGTCTAGTTCTGTCTCATAGAGTTGGAGCCATCTAGAGTTCTCATGGCTGCAAGAGTCTAGCACCATGGTGAGTTCCATGACTGGTGGTATGTTAAGGAAATCAGGGACGCAATTGATGCTTCTTGTTTTATACTTGATTTTGAGGTGGAACTGTTGCAAGTATGTGGACCAATTTTGATGGAGGTCATTCCGCAATTTGCACTATGTATGCATGAACTGTAGTGGCTTATGATCAGTGTGGATGAATTTCTCATTCCCAAGAATGTAATGTCTCCACTGACAGCTGGCTTGCACAATGGAGTACATTTATTTTTCATAAGTAGGGTACTTACAGACAACATCTAATAGTTTCTCACTATGATAGGCCACGGGGTGGTCCTGCTGAGTGAGAATGACACCCAAAACATAGTCTGAAGCATCTGTCTTGATCTCAAAGGGATTATGCAGGTATGGTAGTGAAATCACTCGGGTTGAGAACAAGCATTGCTTCAAATAATCGAACACTTGTTGTTAGGACCGGCCCCACGCAAATTTTTCCTCACCACCACCCCTATTTATTTGGCTGAGGGCCCATGCAATATGGGAGAATCCCAAAATGAACATGAGGTAGAAATTGGCAAGGCCCAAGAATATTTGAAGCTCAGTGAGTGTGGTTGGGGCTGGCCAGTCACGGATGACTTGGATCTTGGCTGGATCCACATGTACGCCATGTTGATCAGTGATGTTGCCCATGTAATGGACCCTGTCCATGCCGAAGGAGCATTTTTCCAAGTTGGCATATATCTTGTGTTACTGCAAGTTGTGCAAAACCTGTTGAATATGTTTTAAGTGTTCGACCCAAGTATTGTTTTAAATGAGAATATCATCCAGATACACCACTACAAAAGTATTGGTGAATGTTCTCAAGATATCATCCATCATCCTCATGAAAGTTGTTGGATCATTTGTCAAACCAAAGGGCATGACCAACCATTCAAAAAGTCCTTCCTTTGACTTGAAGGTGGTCTTCCATACATCTGTCTTTTCTATCGGGACCTAGTGGTAGCCAGAATTCAGATCAATATTACTGAATTAATTGGCCCCCAAGAGTTGATCAAGGAGGTCATCGATTCGGGGAATCGGGTACCAGTTTATGACTATGATTTTATTCAGAGCCTAGTAATCAATGCAGAGTCACCAGGTTCCATCTTTCTTTTGTACCAACACGATTGGGTTCTCGCAAGGTGATGAGAAAGGATGGATGTGCCCCTTGTGGAGAAGTTCTTGGATTTGTTTCTTGATCGCCTCATGCTCTAACTGAGAGCGACGATAGATTGGCCCATTGGGAAGCGGTGCGTCGGGGTTCAGATCGATAGGGTGCTTGACTTGGCAGTGTAGAGGTACCCCTGTAGGTGAGGAGAATATATATGAGTATTCTTCCACAACCTTATCTAATTGCTTCTGTTGTGTGGAGAGGTCGGTCGCAGAGACCCTGGATATGGATGTGATATTTCGCTTATTCTGAGAGTGAATCACGAAGAAGACAAACTTCCCCATCTGAGAGATGACCTTCCTGCATTTCTTAGTAGAGATCAAGGAAATAGCACTAGGTGAGATTGCCTCGGGTATCCTATACAATTTCATGTTCAAAGTAATAATAACACTACGAGGCCTAGACTCATATACAACATGATGTTTCCATAAATAAGGTTGGCCCAAAAGAACATCACAAACTTTGAGAGGAGAAACATCACACAATACCTCGTCTTTGAAGGGCTTGATGTCGTACGATATTTGACAGTGTTGGGTGACGTGAAGATCGCTTTCTTGGCGGAGCCATCCAATGGTGTAGGATTGTGGGTGCGACATTGTCGGTAGGGCCAGCCTCTTGACAACCTCTACTGAGATGAGGTTCTTCTAGCTACCCCTATCAATGATGAAGTGCAGCAAGGTGCCTTTTACCCACATATGTGAATGGAAGAGGTGATCTCCTTCTTCTGGCTCATTTGGTTCACCAAGCTAGAGTTTGGTGGCACTGGGTTCCACGTCAATGAGTCTTATTCCCCTTTTTGGTTCTGGCTCAGAGTCAAAATCCACGTCTGATTCAGAGGCTTTCACTTCGTCCGTTAGTGACTGCTTTGAGTGGATGTCAGCAGTATTATGCCAAGGGATCTTATGGAAGTCGAACCACTTCCCGGTATCTTTCTTTCTCTTTTCGGTGTCATTCTTTGCTTGCGGCTTGGACTGGTTATCCTGATATTATCCATATTTTCTTTATCCTTTGTTCTATGGGTTGGGGCCGCCCTTTCTTGGATTTTGTTGTGAATGGTTCCCAGACCCAAATTGCCACGTCTTTTGTTTGACTTTCTGCTCGATTTTGATGGCATATTGGTAGGACGCGCCCAAGGATGAGATGTCTAGAAATTCCATTTCGGTCTAGATGTATCTATGTAGATCACCGAGAGACTTGAGCACCAAATGTCACTCTGAATCTTTGATACCCAGCTTGGTGCGCAAGGTATGGAACATATTTGTGAAATATGGCACTGCTTGGTCTCTTTCTTTCCGCAGTGTGGTCCATATGGTATATAGGTCATCTTAACTTTTGAAAGCGTAGTATTGTTCCTTAATAGCATCCCTAAAGGATTCCCAGGTGGTTTTGACTGTAAATAATGAGGGTTCCTCTGTTTCCTTTTTCTCAGAGAAATTTTCCCACCAATCTTTGACATCGGGAACGACATTGAGGAGTACAAAAGGAATCTTTTCTCTATTCGAAAAGCTATGGACAGAAAAATACCCTTCTAGTAGATTCAACCACTTTTATATGACATATGTGTCTATTTGAATTTCAAATATAGGAATATCTAAGTTTATCTGTACCTTGAAGGGTATGTCGCCTCCATTTGAAGAAGATGTGTCGCTTGTTGGTAGTCGCCAAAGAATTTGCGTGAAACTATCCATCATTTCGTTCCTCTGTTGTGTGAGGGATTCCTCAATCAACAGTTTGAAAGGATCTTATGTCCAGTCATATTTATTTTCTCCTACCATGAGAGGTCGCTTGGGCACGCGATATCTTTTTTCCTCAAGAGAAACAAGCTTGAGACCCAACTCTTTGTACTCCGACCTCATTGGGGACATGCATTAAGACGACAAGGATTAGACCAATGTGATACCACTGATCTAGATTTTATGAGCATAACGAAATGAATACAGATTATTAATAGTTTCTTAACAAAAAATAACATAGATACAGTAAAATTTATTTTCTATTCAATAACGAAATAAGCTGAAAACTGTAAAATGCAGCGGAAACAAGCTTGCTGGAATGGTGGCGGCTTATCTCTGAGAAGAGATGTGACGCCTGCGCTCCTTCACAAGAAGATCATTGCAATGAGGCTATGAAGGAAGTTTTACAATCAGCGGGAATTTCAAAAACCCTAGACATCCAAAAACCTAACCCTAGGAGATGAAGTGTCAAAAGTCATGCGGGCCCCATTTGGGTAAGTTAGTACATCAACTTCCCAGGGTCGTAACTTTTGCATACGATCTTTGTTTTAGTCGTATGATAGCCCGTTGGAAAGGTATAATTGAGGATATTCATTTTAGGCACAATATTGAAGAAACTGTTATATTGAAAACCCTTTTTTCCCCAAAAAAACATTGTTTAGGACCTCAAAACAGCTCCGGAAGTGAAAACTGCTAAAAATAGTAAATTACAAAAATTGCTAGAAAACTGTTTTGAGCCAGTTGGAAAAGGTGGGTGGCCACCAATATCCATATGGATCACCAATCCACCTCCTTCTTCTCTCATCGTCGTTGTCTCTGAGTCACACAAAAATATTGTTAGGAACATATTTAAAGATAAAATAAATTGAAATTATAAAAAAAAACATATATAAATAACGTGTATTTAAAAAAATCCAAAATTAGTTTTTTTTTGCAAATAAATATTTACACCACCACTACGGCCTATACACTATCTCAAAACAACAACACCGCTAATAAGTTTGTCCCATAGGACTATCTACACCGACGAAGTTCTTTTGTTAATATTGGTTCATCTCGTTAACAAAGACTCACTACAACGCTAAACTTTATAGTGCACAAATCCACGGTGCCCTTTGTTAAATTGAATGCACTTGTGTGCCATGTCTAGCAGAGAAGTAGCATGTTGTCTACCGATGATGTTTACTTTATGACACCGGTGTGTTTGCTAGACTAATGGGCACCGCTAAGCTAAACTTCATTATCACAATTGAAGTAGTCCAATGGGTTACTATTAATGCACCGACACCACCATGATAGTAGAGAAATGATGGTTTGTACATCGATGCATTTTCAATGATAGAGCATCAGAAACCATGCATCCAATGAGATGCTCCACTATGAAAATTTTGGCAATATATGTCCCGGTGCATTTCTGTATACAGTACCAGTGCATTGGATTACAATGGATGCACCACTACATTAAATTTTATAAATCATTATGTTAGTGGTGTTTTTAGTTAGGAGAAGTGTACCAGTGGTTAATGTTAAATGAAACCGATGTGATTTATTCGATGCGTGTATGTGTTTTATAAAATATGGTGGTGAGTTTGAACATTTATTTGTCGAGGCATTATGCGTATGGTTTGCACCGGTGTGGTTGGTTAAAATTTGTGCATCGTTAGGTTAAATTTTCATATACATTGATCCAGTGGTGCAGTTAATGAAGTGAAATGTGTCGGTGCAGGTAGAATCCCAATTTGTGTCAGTTTCGGGGAATTCTGAAGGAGTCACCATGTTGTAAAGGATAGAGCATCAGGAATGAGACATCTAATGAGATGCCCTGCTATGAAAAATTGGGCAATATATGTCCCAGTGCATTTCTGTATACATTACCAGTGCGTTGGATTACAATGGTTGCACCGCTATGTTAAATTTTATAAATCGCTATGTTAGCAATATTATTTTTTTAGTGAAGTATAGCAGTGCATAATTTTAAACAAAACTGGAGTGATTTATTCAGTGTGTGTATGTTTTTTGTAAAGTATGGCGATTTGTTTGAACATTGATGCATCGGGGTGTTATTTTTCGGGTACACCCCAGTTTTGTTGGTTAGAATTGGTGCATCACTAAGTTAAATTTTATATATAATTGAGCTAGCATTGCAGTTAATGAAGTGAATTGTGTTGGTGTGGGTAGAAGCCCATTGTACCTCAGTTTTGAGGCGTTCTAAAGGACGCAGTGCTTTGTTTTTAATAATTCATCATGGTGCACTTAAGTGAACCACATCAGTGCGTACATTTATGTGGTGCACCAGAGGCATTTATCACTTTGTATTTAACATAGTACACATTTCTTTGACGTGATCTAAACCGTTCAGGTGCACTGCGTGAAATTGGGAAAAAAATTGAAAAAAATCACAAATTTTAAACTAAATTGTAATTTTGAATGGATGAAAATGAAAATGGGAAGGTAATAAATAATTTTCTTCATCTCTTTTATCCTAAGGAGGCATGGTTGCACCATTGAGATGAAATGAAAATTTGTGGTAATTTCCAAATTTTGGAAATATGTGGAATCCACTAATGGAGATATTCAAGTCGGTGTAGAGCACCAGAAATAGGGAACCCTAAGAAGAAAGGTGAGCATTGGTGATTGATTGAGAGTATGGAAGTACAGGATGAACTGTAACAATGAAAATCAATCTGGTATTTTTTTTTTTTTAATTTACCCTACTTCAGTGCACTTTGGGACATTTAGGTGCACTGAGGCATAATATGCAACGACACCAGTATGATTTATTCGATGCATATAATTTATTATAAAGTATTAAGGTGCGTTTAAACATTGACTCTCCGAGGAATTATGTTTCGAGTATGCCCAGGGGTGATTGATTAAACTCGATGCACTGCTATGTTAAATTTTATATATCATTGATATAGTAGTGCAGTTAATGAAGTGTAATGCACCGATGCGGTTATAAGCCCATTTTGTGTTGGTTTCATTCTAAAGGATGCACCTCTTTGGTTTTTTGGTAATTTATCATGGTGTGATATCTTGAATGATGTTTGTGCAGAAATATATAGATGCTCTGACAGAGGCTCTTACCATGGTGTTATGTTTCAAGTATGCCTTGGGGCGATTGAATTAACTTGGTGCACCGTGTTGAGGAAAAGGTATGGAATACCTTACTCAATCATTTTCATATCTTTCCTGGCTAGGAAAATATACTTTGGAATGTGACATGTAGTTTATAGCCTCAAAACATTCACTCAATCCACAAGTATCAATTATGAAGGATCAAGGATGATTTTATGATTTATATTTGTAACATTGTAAAAATAAAAATTTAAACAAAGTTAGGTGAATGTATAAATATTTTACATTGAACTAAACATGGAGACAAAATTGAAAGGAAGAACCAAGTCATGAAAACACATGTATGGGACAGAAAAATAATCTGATTTTATTTCATTCTGAGATACAAAACTGTATTTCTCTTTTACAAATCCCTGCGAGGGTATGGACCAAAGTGAGATTTAGAAGTCTATGATCGACACCATAAAAAAAGGCCCTGACAGTAAAATAAAAATGAAACTAATGATATGGATCAACTTTCCACAAAATGTTTCCACTTGACTCTCAATATATTCTTTATCAGCCATGAAAATTAATTCATAAACACACAAGAATACACAAACTATCAAAGATGAATCAAACACCTTTAAAAAAATCTATTGAAATGTATGATTCAGTTTTGAATCCTACTATCTTCAATAAGACCATGTTTTCATCAAAAGGATTAGGATTTCAAGTAAACTCGGAAATGAATGAAAACTGAAGCTATCTCACTAACTAGAGAGAAAACCTTAGTGTTGCAATTCTCCTTCTATTACTCCTTGTCTCTTCATCTTCTTGAACCTTTATTCTTTCCCAATAAGTTGAAGTAGTTCAAATACTTCCTTTATTTAATTCAAACTAACTTAACTAATGAGTTAGGAGAAATAAATAATAATATATAAATAAGGGTCTTAATTAATAATAACTAAATAGGTGGGACCCCTTCTAACTCCCATCATTATCTTTTTTCCAATAATCAAATCTAGAGTACAAAATTAATCATTTGGATCATATAACACCCTTATAGAACCCATGGATATCATTTAAACTAAATTTCAAATATCAACAATAATTAAGACCACATCTGGAAAAAATATATCTATATTATCCACAAAAAAATCCAAAATAAACATTGTTGTCCAAAATATGTTGAAAATAATTAAACATTGTCTTTATCGTTGAATATCATAAAAAAACCTTTAAAATCTATATTTGTTGTCTGAGGCATATTTCCTCTTCTCACTGCTGTCTCCTCTTGATTTTTCTAGGGTATCCCTTAGTTGGTTAGATCCTTGGGGTTGTATTGCACTGATCACTTGGGAGAAGTCATCTTTGTTAATGTTTAAGCCATTATTATACACGTTTCCATTTCATTAGATAACAATAGCATAATCCAAGATCACTGAGAAATACACAATCACAAGAGACACAACATTTATCGTGGGAAACACTCTAGGGGGAGAAAACCCATCAAAACTTCCTTATTATAGATAGCCAATACAATGACAAGAGATATCTTAAACTAATATAGAAATTCCTCTCCCAAATATGTGCCACTCTCTCTCTCCTTCTTCTCCAGTAGCAGACCTGAACTTGTATTTCAAATGAGAAAGTGAGTTGTTTGTCTAAGTGAGGCGTTAGCCTCCTTATTTATACAAGACTCGCACATGTGAAGTGTCTCTTCACTGGCAGGGCCGACTTCTCAAACTGGGTGGGTAAACCCACCTTTATTATATTTTTGGGACTCTTTAATATCTGTTGGGGCCGACTTCTTATTCTGTCTATTGCAATTTTATTTTGACCAATCTGCAAAAAGGAATTTGGTTCTATTACAATAACCTACATAATCAATCCATAATGGGGATTGATCCTATGAATAATATATCAATAATAATAAGAATACTCTTTGCAATTACATTATTTCAACACTCTGCCTTAACAAGAAGGGTATTCTTCAGCATCATCATGCAAGAGAGATAAGACAGCATCATCAACATCATCAAATGGGTTATAGGACAACATCATCAATATCATCCTGGAACACTGATTGGCATATCTATAAATCATCAGAAGTTCTCTTCATCGACAACATCGTCATTCTCAAAGGAATGCCATCATCATTTTCATCAATATGTATTAGTATAAATACTGATACATCATCATCATCACAAAACAAGGATGGCTCATCATAATACAAGACTAGCTTTATGTCACAACTGTCAAGATGGAAGCTCAGTACTTGTCTCATCTCAATGTCTTGCTTTACGTCACAGCACTCAGGATGGAAGCAAGATACTAGACTGGATTTACATCACAACTATCAAATTGGAAGCATAGTAATAGTCTCCTCTCATCATCTTTATTTACATCACAACACTCAAGATGGAAGCAAGATACTTTTCTTTCTTTACGTCACAACCATCCAGTCGGAAGCAGGATACTAGACTGGATTTACGTCACATCTCTCCATCCAGAAGCTCAGTGCTAGTCTCATCATATCATCTTTGTTTACATTCGACAACTAGGTTAGAAGCAAGGAACATCTCATCTTTCTTTACGTCTGACAACTAGGTCAGAAGAAAGGAACATCTCATCTTGCTTTACATTTCACAACTTGGTCAGAAGAACGGAACACATCTCATCTTGCTTTACGTCTGACAACTAGGTCATAAGAAAGGAACACATATCATCTTGCTTTACATCTGACAATTGGGTCAGAAGAAAGGAACACATATCATCTTGCTTTACGTCTGACAACTGGGTCAAAAGAAAGGTACACATCTCATCTTTACTTACGTCTGACAACTGGGTCAAAATCAAGGTACACTTCCTTCTTTACGCCACAACCACAAGGTCGGAAGCATGGAATATCTCATCACAACAACTACTCCCCCTTTCGAGGAAGGTCCTTTCGGACTATGCCAAGCTTATCGCAGAAGTACTAAAACTTCACACAAGATAGGGGCTTGGTCAACACGTCAACAACATGGTCATCCGTGCTAATGTACTGGAGCTTCAGGGCTCCTCTCTGTACCATGTCACGGATGTAATGATAATGGATCCTTCAAACTATCATGGAATATAGGATTCTCTGTCATTTTTATGCAGCTCTGGTTGTCACATAGAATCAAGGTTTCTCTCATCTCTAATTCAAATAGGTCGGTCAACAAATTTCAAATCCATATAGCTTCACAGCTGGCAGAACATGCAGCAATGTATTCTGCTTCCGTTGTGTTGAGAGAAATACTAGATTGCTTCCTACTCTGCCATGAGATCATAGTTGATCCCAAACTGAAACAACATCCTGAAGTGATTTTCCTATCAGAAACACTTCCTGTCCAATGTGCATCAGTATATCCACTCAACGTGAAATGATGATCTCCATCATAGCTGAGACCATAATCTATTGTACCTTTAAGGTACCTCATCACATGTTTTGCAACCACTAGGTGAACACGTCTGGGTTCTACCAGAAACTGACTCAAGG
>SNQJ01S0107924.1:1184-29549 GCA_010110895.2 Picea sitchensis | reverse complement strand
AACACTCCTTTGTACATTCTTCCTGCACCCATGTCATCTTCATTGCTGTGTCATCATCTAGCTTCTTCTGCCATAGACGATTGCCATCAATGACAACCTTGACATTCTGAATCCTCTCTGCTATTGCCATATTTCCAACAAAAACAAAGGGAGATATTCATAACAGTCATCAGGATAAGGATGAAGAAGATGGGGTAGCTGTAAAGTTTTGAACATCTTCATCCGGATCTTAACTTGAAAAGTTGTGGGCTGATCATGAGAGATGGTAAGTTGTTGATCAGGTTAAGAAATTATGGCCAGAGGGGCTGAGATCTGGGCAGGTTTTGAAACAAGTTCAACCTCCTCAAGGTTGTATGAATGCTCATATTCAGAGGGAATCTGAATGAAGATCTCGTCTTTAGGAATAGGCTGAGGTAAAGCTATAGGNAAAACAAAGGATAATTCTTTTAACATGTGAAGGAAAAAGTATAAAGGAGTTGATAAAGAAATACAACAGTTCACGAAGCAGACTAATGAACTGGTACCTGGATTTGAAATTTAACTCCTTCATCTTTTGTCAACCAGATCCTCCCCAGTGGAGTCTTTAATCATGGAGTCACCAGATAGAACATTACAACCAAGTAGTGTCTAACCTTTGTCTATCATCAAAGATCAGATCTATTTCGTCTCCCAGGGAAGCTGAGCTTCAATCTCCTCTCTCGGGCAACGACACCAATTTGTTATCACTCCAGGAAACTCTCCTAGGCTGTAAGTCAGAGATGCCTGGTAACTAACTCTTTTGGGAAATATTTTCTTAATAATTGATGTGGTTTTTGGATTAAGATGAATATCTAGGGACTGGACTGTGTGTTCAAGACTGTCTAGAAATATAAAATCTCACAAGGCCTTCTAATAATGCAGTCACACAAGGTTTGATTAAATGGGAGATAAAATAGCTATTGAACTAGATTATACTAATATAAAACAAGCACAATGGGTTTAATAACTAAGGAAATAACTTATGATTATCAACTTAATCAATCAATTAGTGACATCATAGTCACATGCAGATTGAATAAGCATCAATAAAGAACCTTCACTCCTAAGATATCAAAGAACAAAAAAGAAAAATCTGACAACACAATTGAAGGATGCTTGCAATTTTTCATATAATAAGAATAGGTCTCTCTTACAGTAGTAGCATGTAGAACCCAAAATCGAACCCCTAACTCCGACTGAATTCCCATGCTTTATAGCCTTTACAATATAAATATTAGATCCTATGAAAAGGGATCTAAGATACTAAAAATAACAAAGTAATAAACTAATTGTAAACTCTAAAGAAGAGATCGTTTATTAAAGGAAATTAAATCATATCTAAACTGAAGTCTTCGACAGCTACTCTGTTTGAAGAATACCTAGAAATCTGGAGTTGATTGTTTCAAAATCTGGATGTAATTTTCTCATTGACCAACTGCCATGTAGAATTTGCCAACTAAACTTTCATCTGTAATCTTATCATTTCCACTGGAAAACAGGAGAACTCTGCCATTTGCACACTTGTTGCCTATAATTCTGTAAAGCTGGGATACTCTGCCCTTCAGATCTGGGATAAACTGCCACTTGTCTTTCAAAAAGTTCCTGAAAGTGCTCTTTCAACCAATCTGTTATATGAGTGATCATTCCTCACCAAAGCAATGAATGCATCTTTTCCACCAAGTTCAAGTGTTACTGGGATCAATGTCTTTGATGTATTTCCCATGACCATCTTACCAACAACAGTAGATCCAACAAATATCACTTTGTCAACAGAAAAGACAGGTGCTTCTCCAGTTTAACCAAAACCTGTTATCCCATGAATCAGATCGGAAGGTGCTCCTGCTACCAAAAGTCCTGTTTGAATGATCTGAAAATAGAAGCAACCAAACCAGCTTGCATGCTCTGATAGATTGCAGTTCTGCACTGATAGAAAAACTCAGGTAATTTCTTGGTCACAGTTATGATTTAACCTCAGTCACATCAACGTTGGTTCCACATAATAAAATTCTCGAACTTGTATAATAGAAGCACAGAATAACAGAATAAGAGCATTCATCTAATAGCGATAGTTATTGCTATAGTTAGACTCGTAACCTCCAGCAGAGTGGCCAACAAACCCAGTATTTGCTCGTGGGGAAGTATACATGGTGTTATGACCTGAATATGAATTATAGAATAAATCAATGGAATTATACACATCTGGCGGTCCTGAAGCTCGATACACATCTACTGGTGGACCTAAAGTCATGTACACCTAAGTTTCAATCATTATTTTCATAGACCAAATCATTGTGATAATAGTTAATGCATAGTAGGCTAGAACCCATCTGTGCTCTTTTCATAAACAACAATCCATGCCAGTGCTGCCTCCACACGCATACCCAGATTCTTCAACTTTGGGATTAGGGATGATCTTTCCATTCAGGCGAGCAAACACTAAAAAGACTATAATGGGTATATATTACACAAAGTGACCAGCTCTTAAGCCAGGCAAAACCAGCAACAGTCTCATGTTTCTCGCAAGGCATTATATAGCTTTCATGTCAGACGGGCTGTGAGAAAGTCATTCCAAAATCTACGCATGCAATGCCACGGGAAAGTTGCTTGGATGTTGATCAAAAAGCTTGAAGATAATGCGCCCTATTCGCTTGCCAGAAATCATCATTTGAAACAGATGGATTGAGGTTGAGCACGACAAGTGTGCCTTGGTTTACACCACGATACTTGCATGCAGTGCAAAATGTGTGTATGGTACCATATTGCTCAAAAAGGGACCGCAACTCACTATCTTTAACATTGTTGTTAATGTTTCTTACAAAGAGAGTCCTCAAAGAGTGTTCCCCATAAGGATGTTTCCCACCAATAGAACCATTTGATCCACCTTGCTGAGAAGTTGGAACCCCACTGCTGAACAAATCAAAATCCTTACTTTCCTCTGCATGTTAGACTGGGTAATACAATCAAACTCATCAACAAGACTAGACAATAATTCATCATCATCAGGAAGAAGATTCCCAGAAAACAAAAATCTTATCCTCCTCCAATTGAGTTGTTGCAGTATCAACAAAGTTATCAGCTACAACATCATGGAAAAATAACATCAACTTGTTCTCAAAGAACTTGGAGAAGGAGGTTGAAAACCAACTATTTTCCCATTAATGTTTGAAGAATCTAATCTGTCAAGAATCTTGCCATTTGCAGAAAATGAATACGGCATGTAGCTTGACATTTGGCACGAGCAAGAACACGAGATTTGAAATTTGAACATGAAAAACTTTTCGTTGGTTAAGAAATTTTTCACACCCGACTCCTATCCACTGAAAAGGTTAACTTTCAGTAGCTAAGCGTCCTTTTGATTAGCCTCCTGAACCACCGAAAACGCTTTCACCAGCGCATGATCCTGGACAAACTGCTCCTTAGTTGTTGAAAGCTTTCACTTTCCTCAATGCGCCACCATGTGAAAACTTATCCTTAGCTGTTGGAAGTCTTTACTTTCACTAGTGCATGATCCTATGGAGAACCCCTTTTTTGTTGTTGAAAGCCTTCACTTTCCTCAACCCACGACCCGAGACACTGCTTCTTTGGATATTTTGGAATTTGACACTTTCACCAGCGCACATACCTATGAAAAACGCTCCTTAGCTGCTGAAAGTCGCCACTTTCCACAACTAACACTCATCTTTTGGACACACGTTAGCTTTTGAAAGTGAATTATGAAAATTTTGAAAAGAAGACTTTTATGAGACATATTATTTTCTAAGACAAAAACTGAAACCTAAGTTTTGCAGCTATAAAGACTCAAAAATGAATTGAGGCAACTACCGATAGCCATGCTATCCACCACAAAACTTGACCAAAAGGACAGTTTTATTTTGGGAGATAACAATAACCATCACATCAAATAGTCGAGGAGCTGATGGGATGTGGCCTACAATAGAAACACCAGTATTATTTAAACCTACAGGGTCCCACAAAGTTTTCAAAGGACTACCTTTGTATAACAATAATTCGACTGAAACCATGCCTTCAATTTTCCTCGCATGTTGGTTTGTAAGACTCATTTAAAACATACATAATTCATACATAGGTGCTCTTTTCATTTGAAAACAAAAACAATATTTTTGCAACTGTTGGCACAGGGGCAGACCTAGGGTTCAATGCTACAAAAACACACCAACAAAACCCTAACTACTGGCCCTTTCAACAACACCTACAAAGCAGATGAAGTCTCACCCATGGTAGAGGCAGGGGTGGTTGCAGGACTCGGGTGTCTGCAATCTTAGTTGGGACACAGATCTGTGATTGTAATACTTAAGAGAGCACTTAACACTGACAGTTCATCAATATTTAACCACTATTCTACTGCACATATAAAATAGAGCATCACATCATTTACTTAGATCTGATGTATCTAAGAACTTATCATAAAGAGGTAGATTAAATCTAGCAAATTCAAGCACTAAGAACATTTACATAGGTCAGATCTATATTCATATAAAACATTAGCACAAAGCATAAATAGATCTATCTATCTATATCAAAGCACTTTAGCAGGTAAAGACATAAACATATCAAGACATCGCACAAAGTAGGACAACACAACATTTATGTGGTTCACCCCCACCCTAGGGCTACGTCCACCAAATCTTCTTCTTTATTATCTTCTTCAATAGGTTACATGCACGGAGCCTAAAAACCTTACCTCGCATACGACATGAGTTATGTTCATATCACTAGATCCTCCTTCCCCAAGTAGATCTAAGAACATATCCTTCCACAACCTCTTACAATTACTTGCACTTATCTATGCAAGTCTCACCCAGTATGCACAAATCACTTACAACCTTGATCACACAGATCCAACTTTAGCACTTAGCTATTCCTATCACTTCTCTCATTACATCGCCTAGTCTTCTATACATACTTTACAAAATAGGCCTAAACATGGGTAAACCCATGGGCCAACATCCCATACCCATTACATAATCCCAAATCCAAAAAAGGACCCAAAAAAGGGCTGATATCCCGTGATATCTTATTCATCTTTATCTCCTCCTTCGACAGGATGTCGAAGTCCCAAAATAGGTCAAACTTGACCAAAGATCTCTCAAAACTTGGTCAAGAGCCAACAGGCCCCCAACACTCACCTGTGATGCGTCCCGAGTCACTCTGATCTGGGTAGTTCTGCTTCGAAATCCTCGAGCTTGGATCGAGCTGCTTCGACTTGTTTCTTTTCCATGGCTTCTTGTGCAACAAACTCTTGGATGACTACCTCGTTCACAGGCCCCTCCAAGTGCTGTTTAGTTGCAATAACAACTTGCTCCAGTTCTGCTCCTTGGTCTTCTACGTCTGTGAACAATTGGTAGGCCTTATCTTGTACACGTTGGATTCTCTGAGTTACTTACATAACTCTGATATGGATAGTGTGGATCTATTTTTATGTGGTGCATTGTTCTTGGGAGCGCTTCATTATTTCCACAACTGACAGAGGCTTCAACTTCGCCTATATTATTTCAGCTTGATACTTCACCTCTTGGAGTTGTGATTCCAGTGCCTTTAGTTTTGGATTCTCTGTGAGTTTCTCGTAGGTCTTTGCACTGTGATTAGTAAGTTTTTTACATTCCATATTAAGGTCTTTTATTCTCTCAACTGCGCTTCGAGCAGTGCTTCTCTTTGGTCCCTTACATCCTGTGGGGTCTCAGGAACTCCGTGGAGGTCTAAGTTTGTTATACATTTTTGTAACTGCTAGATAGATTTTTCAAGTTGTTTCACTTGTTGTATGACTTGATCTTATGCCTTTATTTCGACAACTATCATAGAGCGAAGTGGTCTTCTCACCGCTTCTTTTACTTCAAGTTGCTCTGCGAGCAACTGTTCTTTTCCTTGCTGGATCTGTGATTTTTCTTGGAGATCAATATTTTCTTGTTCTGTAGCTTAGTGTTGTTCAATAAGTACTCCTTGTACTTGTTTCAAAGCCTGGGTGGCTTGTTCAGTTGCTTCATGTGGTCGTCGGAGGTGAGCTTCTATTGTATCATCTAGTCGGTGGAGTTGGGCTGGTGCATCTCCCAAATCCAATTCTCCCAGCACAATGGAGGTTGCGTGACTAGACTAAAGGGCCTGTTGTACCCCTCAAAGTTTGACTTCGATCCTATCATACATTTCTTCCTTCTTGGCCTCTTGTTTCTCTTCTTTTTCCAGCGAGGCGTCGTTCAGGGTTGCTATGTTGAAGTCAAAATCGTCGGAGGTGAGGACGGTCTGCATCTTGGTCACTGTAGCTTTCGACTTCTTCCGGAAAGAAGGTTTCAAGGGGGAAACCTTCCTCTTCTTCAAGGGATCCTCCTCATCTCTAGGTGATGTTACTTCACTGGCCCTCTATTTAGATTCGACTTCATCACCACCCTCTCAGTCAGGTGAAATGGAAGCAGTCTTTCTTGAGGCGTTTCTTAAGTTTTGGACCTCCTCAGTCTTCTTCTACCCAGGTGTATTTTGTTCTTTATGGGTATCCTCTGGGATATCACTATCAGATATCTATGTGGGGTTGGCGGGGATAAGGAGGTTAGTGGACAATTCCTTAGTGATTTCCTCCAGGTCTTCTTATGTAAGCTTATAGTATGTCTGGAGATGATCTTTATGTTCATCTACCTGCACTATAATATAAGTGAAGTGTCAATCTACGTTGAACTTCATCAGTGGTCGGAACCTTTGTAATGTGTTTGGAGTCATGTGAGGGTCGTCTTCAATGGATCAATTTAGCTAAAGTTAGTATGTATGAAACACAACATTCAACTGCCATTGTTTCTTCATATCTGTTGAATACCAAAGGGTAGTGAACTTCGCAGAAAGTGGTTCGAATGACTTTATGTCTGGGAATGTTGCTCCTTCCAGCATCTCCCAGGAAACAAATGAAATGAAGACCAGGAGCCAACTAAAATGGAATTTGTAACCCTGGTCCTGGGCTTCTCGACAATCAAGTTCCAACTAGTTAACTAGGTACTTCGCCTAGTTCATTTGTAGGCCTTCAACGCACTTCCCTGAAAGGTCAACAAAAAAGTTGGTGACCTACGTAGGTTGGTTATTTCTTACTAACTTCCCATCTATCAGTTGACATGCGAGGCACAATGTGCTACTACGAATGGAAGCTAACTTTTAGCCTCTTGTTCCCTTCTCAACATCGCCATAGGTGTCCTTTATCTTCTGTGCAAGTGCAGGATCTGCGATTTTCCTGGATAAAATTCATGTGGGCCAGGTCCTTGCATACTCATGCCTATGATCCTATGGATCAATTTCAGTTCAACTGTAATGCAGTGGTCGAGCCATAAGTAGCTGCCATGGTAACACGACAGTAGCATCTTGACACAAGCATTGACTTCCTGGTGTCTTCTGAAGTGTGGGATTTTCATGATGTTTAGAAGGGTGGACTGCGCGAGGTTCATTTTCCACGAATCGGGGATGATCTTCGAATTATTTCCTTTATTTTTGGTTAGGTGCTTGTATGGGGTGAGCATGCCATAGATATTGCGATCTCCGAGGTTGAAGTCGCTAAAATTTAGTATTGCGATCTTGTTTTGGTCTATTCAAACTGCACATATCCCCTTCGGGAGCTACGCAGTAATTATGGTGTATTCAAAATCACGTGGTACACGATAATTATTTACAGTGCCAGCCAAAGGTGGGATGTAATCGGGTAAGATGGTTGGAATCATTTTTTCATTTGTGTGGTCGTCTTTATGCTTGGTTCTCTTTTCTGCTGATGAATGGGATGGTCCTGCTCTGCGAGCAACCGACGAAGAAGCTTGCATCGTTCTCATCAATGACTCTTGTACACCTACAGACATCGACATGACTCTTTTATTCATGAGGTCGATCAAAAATTCTTCAACAACTTTCTCTGCAGCGCTGAACTCAGCCGACATACATGCTCGTGATTGAAAATCTCGGTTTCAAGGAGTAACTTAGACATGAAAATAACGCAATGATCTCTGTGTAAAATAAAAAATCCTATGGTTTCAGATTCACGGTTATCAAAAGTGTTCTCGGGGCATGGTGCGACGAGATAAATAGATAACTTGGCAACGAATCTCTTACAACGAGTGGCAACGGGAAATAAGTCTTCATTAACTCCGTTCTCTCCGTTACGGCGTGGTCCAACAGTCTGGTGGTGAACCATAAATGTTTTTCGACCTATTCATACGGTCAAATGGTTATATTAATACCAACGACTGTATTTCTTCACCATGGCGAAGTGCCATGTGACGTTGTTTTGTTATCCCGACGAAGTTCCAATTTTGCAATTTTTTCGTCTGCAAGGTTCCTTTTGGAGCCTTTTGTAACTTGTCGATATTAGATCTCTTCTTACTTATATTTCTAGCCTTCTTTCCAGTGATCTTCCTCTCAGTATGCCTTTTTCCATTATGATTCTTATCTTCTTGTGGCATAGTTACTTCACATTGTTGAGATTCTTTCCTAGGATTCGAGAGTGATGCTTCTTCTTTATCTGGAATAGGTACTTCAATCTTCTATGGGTGTTCTAGTGTTCTTGCAACTTCGACATCCGAGTATTTGGTGTTAAATATATTTGATCTGTTCTTTTCTTCTTTAATCAAGTGTGTGATCCTTCTAGTCATAAAATATTTTAACTCTTGCTTCTTCTGTTCTAAAATTTCTTCTTTTTCTTTCCTTCTATCTTGATCTTTTTCAATCCAAGGTTTTCCTAGTAACATGGTAAATGGGGTGTTGTTCTCAATAAATCTAATAATCTCAAAATCTTCCTCTATCAAAGTTCCATTGGCATTCATAGATATCTTGGTGAGATTTCCACATAGGTTTACCAACTTTCCTCTAAATATCCCTATTCCTCCCAATGAAGGAGTCATAGAAGGCTCCCATAAAAGTTCCCAAGTTCTTTATGTCATGATATTCACCTGTGTTTCCTCATCTAGAACACAGTCAATGTCGAAGTCTCACATTCTTGCTTCAAGGCATTCTTTTTGTTTGAAGATCTCTGATAAGCTAACACGTCAGTGGTCATTCATGGTTTCTCTTATCTATAGCAATACTTTCTCTGATTCTTTCTAGGGTTATGCCATTTCTGGATCTGCCTCAGGGTTTTCTTGTCTCATGTTCATTCCTTCAATCTTAGCAATCATTCTAAGGAAATCCAATACTTTGTGGTCCATAGCTTTGCAGTAGAGACAACTAGGTCTTCTCCTAGAGAATCCCTTAACAAGATGTCCTAGTTTTCTGCAACTGTAACAAAGGTTTAATCCTCTCTTTATTTTAAATGATCCCCATCTCTTTATGTACTGCGTGCTAGGATCATAGTAGCTAATCTGCAAACATTTCTTTCTAGCATCTTGCATACATTTGTTAGTCCAAACATTCTTTCTATGCATAGGTATAATATATCTTTCACTATTCTTATCATATCTATGCATATCAAACCCTCTTTCATCTATTAGTGCCCTATTTTTCAAGCTAGGATAGAATGTATCAACCATACCTAGATCCATACTTTTGAAACAAAAATTTCCACTTAACTTACTTCTACAGAGAACAAAACCTTCAGATCTAGAAATTTTCACTATTCTTACCTTTATCAGAGCACAAAGCTTGAAGATCTTACCTTTTTAAGAAAAACTTCTCACTTTTACCTTTCTCAAAGCACAAAACATCCATATCTTTCCTTTTTTTCTTTAGATATGTCCTCTTTTCTTCAGAACTAACCTCTTTTCTTCAACACAAAGATTTATAACTCAAGTAGAATACTGTGCACTAGAGTGACAGATCTATGCACAAATATTCCATAGTTTCAGTTTGGGTCTTTGCACAAAGCTTCTTCTTCCTTAGTTCCCAGCAATCATAGTTTCAGGTCCCGGAAATAGAACCATTTGTTGTTACATGGGAAGACCCAGGGTTCAACACTACAACAACGCAGCAACAAAACCCTAACTATTGTCCCTTTCGAAAACACCTGCGAAGCAGATGAAGTCTTAATCGAGGTAGAGGCAAGGGTGGTTTCAGGACTCAGGTGTCTACAACCTTAGCTAGGACACAAATCTGTGATTGTAATACTTAACAGATCACTTAGCACCGATAGTTCATCAATATTTAACCACTATTATACTTCTCAGATAATATAGAGCATCACATCATTCACTCAGATATGATGTATCTAAGCACTTATCATAAAGAGGTAGATTAAATCTAGCATATTTAAGAAATAAGCACATTCACATAGGTTAGATCTATATCCATATACAACATTAGCACAAAGCATAAACATATATATCTATCTATATCAAATCACTTTAGCAAGTAAAGACATAAACATATCAAGACATCGCACAATGTAGGACAACACAACATTTACGTGGTTCACCCCCACCCTGGGGCTATGTCCACCAACACTTCTTCTTTATTAGCTTCTTTAATAGGTTACATGCACGGAGCTTCAAAACCTTACTCTGCATAGGACAAGATGTCTGCGCAACTTGCTATATCCTCCTTCCCCGAGTAGATATAAGTACACAACCTTCCAAAACCTCTTACAATGACTTGCACTTAGCTCTGCAAGTCTCACTAGTATGCACAGAGCACTTACAACCTTGATCACACATATCCACCTTTAACACTTAGCTATTCCTATCACTTCTCTCATTACATCGCTTATTCTTCTAGATATACTTTACAAAATAGGCCTAAACATGGGTAAACCCATCGATCGACATCCCATACCCGTTACATAATCCCAAATCCCAAAAAGGACCCAAAAAGGGGTCGAGATCCCGTGATATCTGCTTCATCTTGTGCTCCTACTTCGACAGTCTGTCGAAGTCCCAAAATAGGTCAAACTTGAACAAAGATATCTCAAAACTTGGTCAAGGGCCAACAACAACGCTTCCATTGATCCCAAAACATTTCTTGTGATAGACTGTATTACCAAACGAATGAGTGGGTTTAACATCCTTTTCGTCTTCACACATAAAAAACCTATGAGCAATACCTTTGATAAATTCTAGGTTGGCTATCTCCCATGATATTTTCCAAACACAGGGATCAATAAACAATAGTGTATAGGAATGTGGTGGAAGTAGACGAGCTAACCAAGTTGAGGGTTTGGCCAGAAGGAGAACAAAAGGTTTAATTCCACCATAAATTTCCACGTTTACAATTACAGAGTTAGTGCAAGGGCGTGGGCATACTAGCCATGAAACCAATGACAATTTTTTCATATAACCCATAGGTAAGGATTCATGATACGCTTTTGTCGGGAAGGAGGGAAACACAAAACAAGAAACCATAGGCAAGGCAGTCCCGAGAGTTTCTCCAATGATATCCTTTTCCACAATTAAAACATGAACAACTATATGTAGTAAGAGACACCCACATAGTTTTTCAATGTTAATAGTTGAAATACAAATTCCACCGTGACCAAAACTTCACCAAAAATCCATACACAATCCACATTTATACATATCATAGCTTTGGAAATACACAGACCGTGAGAAAACAAGAGCCAACTTTTGAATTAATTAAAGAGAAGAGCGAAATATTCATGGATGGAGCAAAAAGAAACCCCATACCTAAGTGTAAAAGTGATAAGGAGAAATGACCAATCATGTATACCTCTTCCACGACCGAGCAAAGTGGAGGATCAGAAACCAATAAGGAGAAAATGCAAAAATGGCTAGGGTGGTAGGATCGAGGTAGGTTAGAGTTATGTGCATTTACTACACGTTGCTTATACACTTACATTCTCATTCATATCCGGTACGAGAAATCCAACTATACAACTCATCAACCATTAAATCCAAATAAATCAAATACAATTCGAATGTCCCATAGTTTTCCAATGTTCAAACCTATAATTGCACCAACCCTTGTCAAAATTCCCATGTAACACATATGTCAAAACCTTGCTAGGAATAGCAAGTCACAACTTAGATTTCCAATTAAACTCATGCATGCAACCCTTATAGCAAGAAATCAAGGTGATCACCACACCATACACCATATACCATACATGATTTAAAACAAGAGTGTAGATCCTTCATCAATTTAAAATAAGCATAGTCATACTTTGTGAGAGATCATTAAGACAACATCATTTCCTCTTTAGTCTCATTGCCCATAACGTCCTGTAATAAATTATTTTGATACTGATTTAAAGAAAATAAACTGTATATTTCATGTCACAACCAAGTCATAAGAACATGAAACATAAGTGTCACTTCTCCATCATAGTCACATTAGTTACACAAGGGGTCCCACCTATTACTATATTATTAAATATAAATAAATAATAAGGCATTGCAACCATTTGCAAGAATGTACCCAACATTGCGATTTTGGGCATCAACAAACTGGAGAATCCATAGGTTAATTTGTTTCCAACAGATTAAGAACTCAGAATGTTTGGTTTCGTAGACCAGAGAAAAAACATTACTAAAGATAATAGTTATGCAACAAGGGGAAAAAATGGTTTAAGGGAAATAATGAGGAGGGATTTTGGGAATAACTTATGGAATGTGTTACGCATGAGGGGGTTTGGTCCTATATGAATAACATTTGATCGTTATGTAACATATAATACTTCTTAAAGATTCAAGAAGAAATTTTTTATGATATGTTCTTTTGAATATTAGGATGAAGGGAAGAAAGGGATATCAGAAATAGGGAAGAATACAAAATCAACTTTCCTACAAAAGTGTTGAAAGAAAAAAACAATTTTAGTGACATCTAAAAGGAGGAGATCGTGATAAATGTGTATATATATATTTTTTTATTGATCAACGATATTTATAGAAATGACTTAATTATGGAAAAATTGATCTAGACCTTCATCTCGACAAAAGATGATGCAATCTAAATAGAACAGAAAAAGAGAAAGAAAAAACTAAATAAACAAAAAACCCAATTTATTATTTATGTACAAAGGAAAGGGAAAACATTATTGGAGTTAGGTAGGATGGATTTTTTCATAGAGAAATGAATCATCTATTTTGGATGGATGATTAATGAATTGAAATATGATGCATAAAGAGTGTCTATCACCCTGCCAACCAAAAAATGCATGTAGCAAGGGTAGTGGGCCTATCAAGATCCATAAAAAGTGATTACCATCTTGCAGGACCTGCTAACCAACAAGACGGGAGTTTGGCTAGATATTGGAAATATGTGCATGATCAATAATATTAGAATGATGGTTAGAATTTTTGATGAGGAGTGTTAGCACTCTGTAAATCTATCCGATTGAATAAACAAACGACAGAGGTAGCTACTTCAACCTACTTTAGATTTGAGGCACTAGCCTACTCAACATAGAGAGGGCTCTCTCGTGTCACTTGATACATCTATGGAAATTGATGGCTAGACTTGGTTTTTTGGGGGGTTTTAATAAAGTTGTTGAAGAGATGAAGATGACCTTTGGGCTATGGGGTCAAGAATGTAGTATGTTTTTCCAAATCGTGAAAACAATCCAGAGGAAAAGGCTAAATGAGGAAGTGACTTCTGAGTTTATGCTTGAAATTTTTAGATGGTATCAGAAGAAAAGAAACACACAAATATTATCATAGCATTATAGTAATGATTTCTGAAATGGTTTAGAAGAGATGAACACAGTCTAAATTATCAAGCCGAGAGAATCAAATAATGAATTCTCGACTTTTAGTTTCTCAATTTAGATAGAAGAAAGAAAAATGAAAATACAGAATAACAGGAATCACATACTATGAGAGAAAACGAGACTCATAACACCACCAATTAGAATCTTTTCATAAAAAGTCCCAAAATATGCCTCTACACCCATGTATTCATTCTAGCCCCAGAGATTTATAAAGTTTTCCTACACAGAGGGCATGCTCCTCTTTTCTCCATCCTTATATACTCGTGAGGCCAAGCATATATAGAGGAATTTCATATGGAATTTAAAATGTTCCGACTTCCTCATAATTCTAAAAATGTATACGAGTTACAAAAAGGAAGAACAATTGTATTATTTAAAGGGACCGTTATTAATTGGTCTGTCATATCAGGACTCCCTTCTCTTAAGCCGACATCTGTCCAAAACTATCTGAAATACACCAAAATTTTACCTAAGGATTCACCTCAGCTTGGCGATTTCCTCCTCCACGGTACTCCACCAATCAAAATTTTCCTCGATGCTCTCTATCATCTCGGTTTTGGCCTCTGATTTCCTCCTTTTGCTCCTCTTCTTCTTTGCGGGTGGGTGGCAGGTGTTTTTTGCATGTTAATTTATGACAAGATCCCTTATAATGGGGTTTAATCTTACTCCCGACTCTATCTCAGTTTCAGGTTCGATATGAAACTTAGTCCCCTGCATCTGAAAGAACCATATTTCATTCTTACTTATTGACCTGCCTGGTACCTTAGTTGAGAACCCAATTGCGCCAGACGTTGTTTGACGAATATTATCCATGCTTTCCAAACTTCGCAAAGACTTTGATTTGGCCACTCTTTGGGTTTACAGAATTCAAGAGAACAGACCGAGCCTTTTTTTCTTACGCATAAGATGACAATTTCCCAGAATAGGATAAAATGATTCATATCTTAGATTTTGATGTTTTGTGTACTTTTCTCATGAATTACTATCACAGTACCTTGGTGTGCCACGCTTCATCAATCCACTTCGAATGATGAGCCTCGAGTTAGTTATGCAACGATGTCCTTTTGATACGTCATCTGGGAAAGTACCTGGACTGATGATGTGAGGTGATCTGACCAACCGCCATCGTCCCCGTGAGCAATTGACATGACGTTTTGAACCACGTGACATCGGGGCCATAGGAAAAGTGGTTTTGGGAAATCCATCATCTCCCCCGATGTGTGTGTAAGAGAGCCACATGTTTGTCGTCAAAACCAAAGTAGTTTTCCCTGGTCTGCCTTCGCAATGTTAAGTTCCATGCTATTTGTTTGTCCGATGTAGGCTTCGACCATAGATTTGAAATTCTTCAAGATCGACGGCCCGCCGAGATAATCCCTTCCTAATTCTGCTACATTTGTTCATACGTCACGGAATATAGCCAAGCACCCTGAACTATCGTGTGTCTACTGTGGTATAACGTCTCGCTAAACTTTAGAAGTTTTTAGATCCTGATAAAAATTGTTAGGGTGATAACATTGGCTCCAACTGGGGATGATATCCTCCCAGCGAGGTAGCAAAGAACTCATAGACACAGTGCCTGATCCATGGGTTTGTTCCCCAAATCATGTGTGTGTCCTGCGCCTACCAAGCTTTGTGCACTACTTCCAACTGCATGGGGGACGTCCGAGTGTATTATTGAAAATTGACTGTATCTAGTGCTAGAAAACTCAAACTGGAAAAATGCTTGATTGACAAGATTATTTTCACATCCCTACCTACCCTAAAACTGTTGGGATGACCACTCTCTCAGGTGATGCTAAAGTGCCAATGAAGCTAATCAAGCAATTGGTTTCCTAATTTTCCTTTCACATTTTTCTCAAGCTGGTAGAAAAATGTAAAGGATGGCGACTGAAAAAACAAATTGAATCCAAAATTTGAGCTTATGAATGAAGAAAATTCATCCTTCACTGAAGATTGTAATAGGATGGCCATCAGATCTTGAAAATCACGAAAAATCATTTATCTCTGATGAGAAAAAACTGAAAGGCAAGTATCTTTCATCAGTGTTAGTTGTTTTTGCTCTATTTCTTCTGTTCTGAGAACATCTTCGAATGAAATGGCGATGATAGGTTTGTCTTCTTGGCCATGCATATCAACAAAAATATTCATATATTCTTGAAAATCTTCAAATATGACAGCCATATAATATGCACCAAGGTTATCCTCTTGTTCATCAAACAACTCTGATGTGGTTTCATTAAAATTATGGAAATTTATTTGAGGACAACCACCTTGACTTTCTAGTGAATAAATAGAAATAAGTTCTTGTTCATGCACTACTTCACAGTCTAGAGATCCCGCGGATGGATTTTTAAAACCATGATTTTCAAATGACTTGAATAAAACCATTGCCTCTTCATTATTTTTCCGTGTTTCTGATGGACATATGGCATACACTGCTTCATCTATGTCATTTGTTTCTTTATTGTTGGAAACTTCCATAGATGCAATTTCATAATCTTCATCCATGTCTATGTTGCTTAAAATATTAACCACGATGTCATTCTCAAGGGAAGAGAAAATAATCTGAAACACATTTTCACATTGAGAATCCATACTGATTTTGGGATGGATAAAATGACCTTGAACAGTACTTTCTGGAGCAACTTCTTCTTCCTTTTCCGGTTGATAGCTAAACATAGACTACAAATATGATTTGACATGACCCTTTATGTGATTGTCCATAGAATTATCATCGCCACTTCGTTCATGCTTGGAGGATCCATGTCCTGAGATACTACAAATATTTTTCATCAATAACTCGAAAGAAGCAAAACATAATGGTAGGGTTGTCCTACCGGATTTGAAACCATCTTCAATTTCATTGCCAACATATGGTTGTATTTCAGTGAAAGCAATAAAGTCTCCAAGCGCATGAAAAGAATGTTGTGACATCTTGACATTCTTCTCCATTGATCTAGCGTGGCTTTGCATAAGTACAGATTCCTTTTCTTCGATGATGATTTTAGGATTTTCTTTCAACAATTTGAAAGAAGAAAAGCATAGAGGCAAGGAATTCCCTTCAGCTAATTCAATACTTTCTTCTTTGTAATTTTGATATGCATCCTGATTGATTTCATTATACTGTTGAAAAGGAACATTTTATGATAGAGAACATGTGATTCATTGATCCAGGGGGTCAACATCGTAATCATCATATTCATCATATATAGGCAAATCATTAACATATGCCATGTCATCTAACAAGAACAAACTTAGAACATCAACCTGTTCTTCAACAAGCTGCTTTTCACACTCATATTCTTGACTATCTGCAAATGAATACATAAAATGATCAGCCCTCTGCTCATCATGGAATGGATCAACACCTCCTCTTTCAACAAATGGGATGTAATTTTTTGCAAAATCATTAGCATTGGAAACTTCAAGAGGACCCCTGATATTGTCAATTCTATGCTCAAGATTCCAATCAACTATTTTCTGTTCATATTCACTTTCATGTCCTTGAACATTGAAACCCTCATTTTGGGTTTGTTTACATGCTTGGATGTTGTGTTGAATGTCCTGAGAATCACTAAACATTTGTTGTAAGGACCCAGGTCTTCTTTCCATCAGGAGAAAAGAAAAATCTGGATGAAGAGAAGTTACGTAATGGAGCATGGAAACAACTTCAGAGGGATGAATTTCTTTGGAAAAATTATAATAGATGCTAGAGAAATTTCTACTGAATACATAAATATATTCATTTCTGCATCTTTTCAAGGTGTAAAACTTAGTGAGTTGCATCTCTAAGGATCTCTCCTTGCCCCAAAATTTAAAAAAAAAACTTCTTCAATTCCACCCATGAGATGATGGTTTCTGGGTATAAGTGTTTGAACCAGTGTTTGGTGTTTCATTTCAAGGACTGAGAGAAAACTCTCATGCACACATTGTCGTGGTCAGTCTTGAATAAATCTATAAAATGATCAAACCATTGAATGTTCTTTTCAACAGATATGATACTCAATTCTCCGTCGAACACAGGTAGGAACTCATAGTAATTTGGAGGGAAATCTTGAAGGGTTTGGGGTAGCTTTAAGGGTATATGTCTATGTCGAGCCTTAGGGGGTGTTGGGCCAAGAACAGTGGGAGAGACATTGTCTGAGTCTCATGGGATTCATCATCTTGGTAATTGTCATTGTGTAGCCTAGGTGAAACCTTTTTATCAGAACCAACAACAAGGCTAGGGTATGCATGTGCAACGTATAGAGGAGAAAATATAATTTTAAGTCTTTCATAATCATTATTAAGATACGATAGGTAAAAGAAAGTTTGTTTGTCATTTTCAAGGAAGGAGCATATGCAACTTGAAATCAAAAGTAAAATGTTTTGTAAGAGGTCCCATTCTAAGTACCTATTTTCCCTCATGATGCCCTTCCTTTCCCCTATCAAGGGGTTTCATCTTTCAATGAAGCTTTAGTATCGCGCTTGAAGTATTCAGAGTAGGGGCACCTCTTGGAAATTTAGTATTATTTTATCAGTGGAGTCATCTTCGAACCGAGGTGGAGTCACCAGAGTAAGAATACAGCCAATGTGTTCCTAAGTATCTACCGCCCTCAGACCCTAGAACTCAACCATGTCGTTCTTTCCAGGGAAAATTTTTAAATTTCTTCCCTAGCAATGATGCCAAAATGTTAGCACTCTGTAAATCTGTCCGACTAAATAGACAAATGACAAAGGTAACCACTTCAACCTACTTTAGAGCTGAGGCACTAGCCTGCTCAACTCAGAGAGGGCTCTCTCGTGTTACTTGATACATCTATGGAAATCGGTGGCTAGAATTGGTTTGTTTTGGGGTTTTAATAAAGTTGTTGAACAGATGAAGATGACCTTTGGGATATGGGGTCAATAATGTAGGATGTATTTCCAAATCGTGAAAACAATCCAGATGAAAAGGCTAAATGAGGAAGTGACTTCTGAGTTTATGCTTGAAAATTTTAGATGGCATCAGAAGAAAAGAAACTCACAACTATTATCAGAGCATTATAGTAATGAATTATGAAATGGTTTAGAAGAGATGAACACAGTCTAAATCGTCAAGACGAGAGCATCGAATAATGAATTATGGACTTTTAGTTTCTCAATTTAGACAGAAGAAAGAAAAATGAAAATACAGAATAACAGGAATCCCATACTATGAGAGAAAACGAGACTCATAACACCACCAATTAGAATCTTTTCATTAAAAGTCCCAAAATTTGTCTCTACACCCATGTATTCATTCCAGCCCCAGAGATTTATAAAGCTTTCCTGCAAAGAGGGCAGGCTCCTCTTTTCTCCATCCTTCTATACTCGTGAGACCAAGCATATATAGAATAATTTCATATGGAATTTAAAACGTTTTACAAAAAGGAAGAATAGTTGTATTATTTAAAGGGACAGTTAGTAATTGGTCTGTCATATTAGGACTCCCTTTTTTTAAGCCGACATATTTCCAAAACTATCTGAAATACACCAAAAGTTTACTTGAGGATTCACCTCAGCTTGGCAATTTCCTCCTCCAGGGTACTCCACCAATTGGAATTTTCCCCGATGCTCTCTATCATCTCGGTTTTGGCCTCTTATTTCCTCCTTTTCTCCTCTTATTCTTTGCGTCTAAGTGGCAGCTGTTGTCTGCATGTTCATTTATGACAAGATCCCTTATAACGGGGTTTAATTTTACTCCCGACTCTGTCTCAGTGTCAAGTTCGGTATGAAACTTAGTCACCTACATCTGCAAGAACCATATTTCATTCTTACTTATTGACCTACCTAGTACCTTAGCTGAGAACCTGATTCCGCCAGATGTTGTTTGCCGGATATTATCCATGCTTTTCAAACTTCACAGAGACCTTTATTTGGCCACCCTTTGGGTTTACAAAATTCAAGAGCACATACTGAGCTTGTTTTTCTTATGCATAAGATGACAATTTCCCAGAATAGGATAAAATGATTCATATCTGAGATTTTGATGTTCTGTGTACTTTTCTCACAAATTACTGTCACAGTATCTTGGTGTGTCATGCTTCATCAATCCACTTCGAATGATTAGCCTCAAGTTAGTTATGCGGTGACGTCCTTTTGATATGTCATCCGAGAAAGTACCTGGACCAGCGATGTGAGGTAATATGACCAACCACCATCCTCCCCCCGAGCTATTGACATGACGTTTTGAACCACGTGACATTGGGGCCATAAGAAAAGTGGTTTCGGGCAATCTTTTGTCTCCTCTGATGCATGTGTAAGAGCACCATGCATTCCCCATCGAAACCAGAGTAGTTTTCCCCGATCTTCCTTCGCAATGTTAAGTTTCGTGCTATTTTTTTGTCTGATGTAGGCTTTGACTGTAGATCTGAGATTCTTCAAGATCGATGACCCACCGAGCTACTCCCTTCCTACTTCCGCTACATTCATTCATACACTTTGGAATATAGCTAAGTGCCCTGAACTATCGTGCCTCTACTGTGGTATAGTGTCTCGCTAAACTTTAGAAGTTTTTAGATCCCGATAAAAATTGTTAGGGTGATAACAAAGAGGATGGAGTTGATTGGCTCTTTAAGGATTATAAGGTCATCATTTACAATTTCCTGATCAGAAAATAACTACTATGCACTGATGTAGAAAATAAAGGATTCAAATGCATAGGAATCCCTTTAAATTTATCATCATCAAAATAAATCATGCATGCAAGGGAGATATGTATATCATCATTGAATTCCTCAACCTCTTTCAACTTAAACAATGGGTTTGTGATGTAATTTTGCAATGTAAAATATTGATTATCCTAATGGAAATTTTTAGGAGAGTCAACATATGAACCTATATGGCCCCTCGAATCCCCTCTTTCATCATCTTTATAATGGTCAAGAGAAATATGAGAGATAGTTCTATTCAAATCAAGATAATTCTCCCTCCCGGATTCATCCATGAAGATTACTTCATTAGACACAAGTTTATCTTGAGTAGAATATATTTCAAAAAGGTCATCATTAAAGGGGAAGACATCAAATAAATAATTTTCAGAAGTATGATTAGTAGGCATATCAGGAAAATAATCCTTACAATCTTCTGTGAATATAGCACTACTAGATGCATGATCGTCCTCCTGCAGACTCGTCATGAAGGGAGAGGGATTTGTGTGATATTCATTTTTATCCTTTAAGAACAATCCACATATTAATTGTTCATGAGGACCATAGAAAAAGTTACATTGAGGAGGATTTGGTATTCTTTCAGGTATAAATTAAAAGTGATGAAAGATAGGCAAAGGAGGAAATTCGATAAGAAACTTTACAAAAATCTATTCTCCCATGAAAATTTGACTCGATACTATACGTATAGACCAGTATCCTTATTTAACACGGAGGGAAAGTGGAAACATATATGTAGAAGTATGTGTATCATAAACCTCAATATATTGACAGAAGCTAAGGACATCATCAATATGGTTCTGAGAAGATTCCCATAAGTTACCCTTGAAAAGAGGACAACTAACCATTGACAATGAACTCAAATTAGATTTATACATGATCATGAAAGATAGGATTCAATAGATTCATGGAAAAAGGAAAAAAATAATATTATAAACAGAAAATCATATAACAGTAAATAAAAAAATACAAGAACCCAGGGAAACATAGATAATGAGTTTTTTTTTTTTTTTTTTTCAGAGTATGGTCGCCAAATAAATGTTGAGGAAAAGGTATGGAATACCTTACTCAATCATTTTCATATATTTGTTGTCTAGGAAAAGATATTTGGGAATGCCACCCGGGGTTTATAGCCTTAAAACTTTCGTTCAATCCACAATTATCAATTACAAAGGATCAAGGAGGGTTTTATGATTTATATTTGTAACAATGTAAAATTAAAAATTTAAACAAATATAGGTGAATGTATACAGATTTTACATTGAAGTAAACATGGAGACAAAATATAAAGGAATAACCAAGTCATGAAAACACATGTATGAGACAAAACAATAATCTGATTTTATTTCATTCTGAGATACAAAACTGTATTTCTCTTTTACAAACCCCTGCGAGAGTATGGACCAAAGTCAGATTTAGAATTATCCGATAGGCACCATACAAAAATACCTTGACAGTGAAATAAAACTGAAACTAATGATCTGGATCAACTGGCCACAAAATGTTGCCACTTGAGTCTAAAAGATATTCCTTATCAGCCATGAAATCTAATTCATAAACAAACAAGAATACACAAACTATCAAAGATAAATCAAACACCTTTAAAACAAGTTGAAATGTATGATCCAGTTTTGAATCCTACTGCCTTCAATAAGACCATTCTTTCATCAAGAGGATTAGGCTTTCAAGTAAACTCAGAAATGAATGAAAACTGAAGATATCTTACTAAATAGAGAGAAAACCTTAGTGTTGTAGTTCCCCTTATATTCCTCCTTGTCTCTTCATCTTCTTGAGCCTTTATTCTTTCCCAATAAATTGAACTAGTTCAACTGCTTTCATTCGTTAAGTCAAATTAACTTAACTAATCAATTATGAGAAATACATAATAATATATAAATAAGGGTCTTAATTAATAATAGCTAAATAAGTGGGACCCCTTGTGACTCCCATCATTCTCTTTTTTCCAATAATCAAATATAGAGTACAAAAATAATCATTTGGATCATATAACACCCCTGTAGCTCCCATGGATATCATTTAAACTGAATATAAAATATCAACAATAATTAAGACCACATCCCCAAAAAAATATCCATATTATCGACAAAAAATATCCAAAATAAATATTTATGTCCAAAATATGTTGAAAATCATTAAACATTGTCTCCATCACTGAATATCATAAAAACACCTTTAAAATCCATATCTGTTGTGTGAGTCATATTTCCTCTTCTCACTATTGTCTCCTCTTGAATTTTCTGGGGTAGCCCTTGGTTGGTTAGACCCTTGGGGTTGTATTGCGTTGATCACATGGGAGAAGTCATCTTTTAGGTGGAGACATGAAGACACAAATTTAGAAAACTTTGTGGATGGACTAGAGGGGGAAGCCACTATTTTTCTGTTATATAGCACAGGTTGTGGGACGCTAGTTTTCAATCCCTTGCTAGCATGAGAGGATTGTACTGGTGAAACAAAATGGGAAATGTGTGCATTAGGATTAATTGGAGGTGGTGGTGGTGGTAATGGAAATGAGATAGTGGGAAAACCATGGCAGTGAGAAACAACTTTATTAACAATTTATTTTCAACCGTCATTTGTAGGAGGTTCGGGTTGCATTGACACATGTGGGGGAACAAGAATGTCGGGAAAATTATGAGGTTGTTGAAAAGGGGCCTTTCAAGTCGATGATGCAATATCCCATGACCAACCTAATTAAAAAACCTAGCTTGAAATAGTTGGTTCAACTCTTGTGGATCAACATCAAAGTGAATATAAAATCGAGGCCTCTTATGGTCCTGATGCCAGTTACTTCTGCCTCTATTATTTTGGCCATTATTGCGCCTGTTGAAGAAAATCATCCTGTAGCAATAATTAATCAGTCATGAATTTCTTGATAACCCATCCATGAATATCCACCTACAATAAATCAAGAGTTGGCTCTATAATTTACTACAAGACACGTGCAATCCATCCATAAAAAAATATATTTATTAATTGACATACGAACATGGAATTGATAGGGTCAATGGGAGTATGGAGGGCTTGTATCTGGCATAAAGTGATATCATGGAGGGGGGAGGATTTATGAATATTGTTCAAGAAATCAATACAAACAATTAACTATGTATCTAAGCATGTCCTAGAATACCAATCATCAAATACTGCCACATCAATTTTCTTCATTTCCATACATACTTCTCTTAAAATGAATATGATAGAACAGGGAGTGAACAAGTGCAATTGGGATAATGAGGGGGTTGTATTTGGAGAAAAATGGTAGAATGGAAGGGATTCCCATTGATACTGTTCTAATTATAAATCAAACAATGCCATCCTCGACGTCAATTAACAATCAAAACCTTTTACTGTTTCAAAATTGAACAACACTTTGTTTCCCAAAAAAAAACCCAGAGTTGGTGTTTCTTTTCAAGGTTGTTCATTTGTCGTAGAAATTGCATTGTACAGTAACCAATTTATAGTTTAGTGTTGAAGAATTATTTAACAATAATAACATTACGTGTGCACAATAATGTCGAGGAGTGAACAACATCATAATAATCATAACCATCACAAAAAAATAGTCGAGGAGAGGACATGTTGTGGCCTACAATAGAAATACCAGTATTGTTTAAACCTACAGGGTCCCATGAAGTGTCCAAAGGATTGCCTGTGTATAAGAATAATTCGACTAAAACCATGCCTTCAATTTTTCTCGCATGCTAGTTTGTAAGACTCATTTAAAACATACATAATTCATACACATGTGCTCTTTGCATTTGAAAACAAAACAAAACAAGTCGTATCTTAACAATATTTTTGTAACGCTGCCATTGACACCAAATAATTTCTTGTGACAAACTATATTACCAAATGAATGAATGGGTTTAAAATCCTTTTCATCTTCGCACAACAAAAACCTGTGACCCAAAATAGCATGAACAGTTCCTTTGTTAAATTTTGGGTTGGCCATCTCCCATGATATTTTCCAAACATAGGGCTCAATACACAACAATGGACAAGAATGTGGTGGAAGTAGATGAGATAAACAAGTTGAGGGTTTGGCCAGAAGGAGCACGAAAGGTTTGATTCCACCATAAATTTCCACGTTTACAATTACAGAGTTAGTGCAAGGGCATGGGAATACTAGCCATGAAAACCAATGGTAGAGTTTCCATATAACCCACACGTAAGGAGTCATGATACGCTTTTTTCGGGAAGGAGGGAAACACAAAACAAGAAACCATAGGAAAGGCATTCCTAAGAGTTTCTCCAATGATATCCTTTTCCACAAGTAAAGCACGAACAAATATATACAGTAAGAGACACCCACATATATTTTCAATGCTAATAGTTCAAATACAAATGCCACCGAGACCAAAACTTCGCCAAAAATCCATACACAGTTAACATTTATACATATAATAGGTTTGGAAATACACATACCACGAGAAAACAAGAGCCAATTGTTGACTTAATTAAAGAGAAGAGAGAAATATTCATGAATGGAGTAGCAAGAAACCCCATACCTAAGTGTAAAAATGATAAGGATAAACGACTGAGCATGTATACCTCTTCCACGACCAAGTAAAGTGGAAAAGAAACAACCAACAAGGATCAAATGAAAAAATGCCTAGGGTGGCGGGCTCGAGGTAGGTTAGAGCGATGTTCATTTACTGCATGTCACTTATACACTTACATTCCCATTGATATCCGGTACGAGCAAGACAACTATATAACTCATCAACCATTAAATTCAAGTAAATTAAATACAAACCGAATGTCCCATAGTTTTCCAATGTTAAAACCTACAATTGCGCCAACCCTTGTCAAAATTCCCATGTAACACATATGTCAAATCCTTTGTAGGGATACCAAGTCACAACTTAGATTTCCAATTAAACTCATGCGTGCAACCCTTATAGCAAGAAATCAACGTGATCACCACACCATATACCATATACCATACATGATTTAAAACAAGAGTGTAGATCCTTCATCAATTTAAAATAAGCATAGTCATACTTTGTGAGAGATAATTAAGACAACATCATTTCCTCTTTAGTCACGTTGCCCATAATGTCCTGTAATCAATTATTTTGACACTGATTTAAAGAAATTAAATTGTAGAGTTCATGTCTAAAACCAAGTTATAAGCACATGAAACATAAGTGTCACTTCTCCATCATAGTCAAATAAGTTACACAAGGGGTCCCACCTATTAGTATATTATTAAATATAAATAAATAATAAGGATTTGCAACCATTTTCAAGCAAGTACCCTACGTTGCGATTTTGGGCATCAACACACCGCTAGATTAAATTTTATATATCATTGAAATAGCAGTGCAGTTAATGAAATGTAATGCAGCGATGTGGGTATAATCCCACTTTGAGTCAATGCTGGGGCGTTCTGAAGGATGCACTACTTTTCTTTTTTGTATTTTTTTTACGGTGCACTAACTTGAATGACATCGGTGCGAACAAATATAAACACATCGATGATAGTGCTCATTTTGTATTTAACACAATACACATTGATTTGGGGCAAGATGAACCGTTCAGGACCACTGAACGAAATTGAAAAAAATGTTCAATTTCAAGCTAAACTGTAAATTTGATTGGGTGAAAATGAAAATATGAAGGTAATAAATAATTTGCCTGTTGTGTTCTATCCCAAGGAGGTATGGTTGCACCATTGAGAGGAAATGAAAATTTGTGGTAATTTCCAAAATTTGGAAATGACTCGAATCCAACAATGGAGCTATCCAAGTCAGTGTAGAGCACCGAAAATAGAGCACCTTAGGAAAAATGTGAGTATTGGTGCTTGCTTGGGAGTTTGAAATAATGAGATGCAGTATAACAATGAAAATTGGTTTGGTAATTTTTTTTATTTACCCTACCTCAATGCGCCTTTAGAAAAATAGGTGAATCGGTTTATTTTGTTCAACAACATCAATGTAATTTATTCGGTGAGTGTAATTTTATTATAAATTATGGAAGTGCTATGACAAAGTGGATGCACTGGGGAATGATTTTTCATGAACGTTCTGGTGCATTGATTTCTTAAATGCACACCGATTAACGAAACCTCCACAAAAACCTCCTGCGACCCACCTCCACTATGAATAGTGATGGGGATTTTAAACATTTAAGCATCAGTGTTGTAGTTTTTACATGCACACTTGTGCATATGTGCCATAAAGGAACACCTAAAAAAAAAACCTCCACAAAACCTTTGATCGCCCACCTCCGCTATAAATAGCTAAGGGAATAATAGCGTAATTATAATCATTTTTCTTCAAATGTTATATCAATGTAGAATTATTATCCAATAATGAACAGTAAGAAATAAACAATCACACGCATACACAGTACACCAGTGTTTTATGTGGAAACCCAAATCGGGAGAAAACCACGGAATGTTTTTTCTTATATGTCTTGAAGAATTACATTCATTGGAAGGACCAACTTCCTTTGTTTTCTAGCTGCAACTAGAAGGAGGCTCCAACCCCCTAATTTCTCAAGCTACAGCTTGAGAGAAGCTCCAAATCCCGAATTCTTTGGCTACAACCAGAAGGAGGCTACAACCCCCAATGTTCTCCGGCTACAACCACCTGTGCTTGCCCCGTCCTGCCACCCTGAAGTAGAAGTAGAATGATGGAACCACTATCACACTATCACTGTGAGATATACTGTTGTAAACCTGTACAAATAAATCTGAACCATGCATCAACCTGTACCTCAACCTGTAATCAACCTGTACCATAAACAAGTGCTTCAACCATGTACCAACCTGTAATCAACCTATACCATAAACAAGTGCATCCAACCATGTACCAAGTATGTACCAATCATGTGTCACCTATTAATCAACTATGACTCAACAATATGTACCAACATCATCAACTATACACCTCATGTATGTTCCAACTCATCAACTATACACCTCATGTATGTGCCAAGTCATCAAATACTTGTCTCAACCATGTACTCAACATGTACCTCAACCAAAAGCCCTCATAAATTTCATCATCCAAATCTGATTTGTAGATATGTAATAGAATTGGTGTATATGATCACATTCCTGCAGACATTCCTTTACTTTAAAAACAAGAGACTAACATTTTCATCAAACGTTTCTTTAGTCTCACATGCCTAGTTTTGGATTAGTCAACAACCCTAACTTGAAGTAATCATAACTTTGAACCTGTAATGTATAAATATATGAAACTAATAAGCAATGTTCTTCAGTGTGTTTTTTGCAATTCCTCCAAGTTTCACTACTTGGAACCTCTCAGAAAATGAGTTATAGCAAAAATGGCATACCTTGCTGAATTTTGTCTTATTCTAGAGAGCAACCTTGTAGAGTGTACCCTGAAAAAAATATTTGATGAATTGATCTGAAACTATTACACAATATACTACATATTGTACCCTAACCATCACATTTGGTCTCACTGAATTTGAATCTACTATGAAGAAGTTACGACGTTTTTACCCGAAACACCTGATTTTGACTAGTTTCAGGATTGGCCACAAACCCTATTTTCCATGGAGTGTAACTCCCAAACTACAACGACCCACAAGATGAATTTTTTACCACATATACTTGGATATGTTTTCTAACTTACATAGAAATTTCAAGGTCTGAATCATTATAGAAAAAAACGTTATAGCGAAAATGGTGAGATGACCTGTAAATAACATACCTTAGAAAGCACCATCAAAAGAATTTATCCTTCCTTGCATTTTTGTAACATGCTCCTCGTTACGACAACCATTCTAATAGCAATTTGTTTTTTGTGTGTAAGGTGTGTGCGCACGTGTAGAAGTAACAACACACCTGACTCTACGTCGCCACTCGACGACCAACAAGACGCAACCACGATGTTCAGCACAAGAAGACTGAAGGCACACAATGAGTAACTGCAACAATATACGACCATAGGCATAAGGCGCACCACACAAACATTAAGCCATACTGGGGGTGCACAGTAAGAACACAGAGGGAAGAGTCCATGGTGTTAGGATTACTATTTCTGCACCGGAAAACAG